>SNQN01008955.1:0-27150 GCA_008642245.1 Bassia scoparia | reverse complement strand
GCCGACAACATTTACCTCAAAAATTATCTAGTCAATCAAGTGATGTCTCATAAGATATTTCATACTCCCTTCATTTCAGTTTATTTTTTATATTTCTATTTTTTGTGTTATTTTATTTTATAGGGTTATGTTATATGTAGCCATTGAATGCATTTTTGAAGTGAAAATTATTTGGGAAAATAAGACCAAATAACACATTAATTAATGTTATAAATGGTTGACTTAATTTTTTCTTTCAATTTTAGGCCTCTTATATATAGCTCTAAGGGCTATGTATATCATTTTCCTATTTTTTATGCAGATGTTTGGTTGACAAAAAAACACAGAAAGTTGAAGTTCCTAGAAAGTAAATTTATCTTGTGTTGTTTGGTTGGCAAATTGATGAGAAGTTGAAATTCATAGGAAGTTTGACTTCCCACAAAATGGAAGAATTTAATTACCTATGAAGACCTAGGCAAGTGGAAATTCCCATGAGAATTACAACTTCCCATAACAACCAAACACAATTTTGCACTTCATAGGAATTTCAATTACACGAAAATATAAATTTCCAAGCTAAGGGCATCCACAATAGTTCAAACCTCTAAGAGGTTTGAATTCTTGCCACATCAACATCACACAAAYCCCTCCCATAACAAACCCCTCACCAATAATAGTTCAATCTTTTTAAGGGTTTGTTGGTGGGACCTAATATTTTATTTCCCTTTTTATTTTCTCACTTTTACCTAACTTTATTTTATTTCTTTTTTTTTATTTTACACTCCCATACCTCACCCACATCATCTATACAAACCCCTCTCAACATTTCAAAYCCCTCCCAACTTTCAAACCTCTCAAATATCCCCAACAATAAGAGGTTTGTTTTTCAAACCTTACACCTCACCTACAAACYCCTTATTGCTATTGCCCTAAGGAATTTGCAATTCCCACGCTCAACCAAACGACACAAGATAATTTTACTTCCTAGGAACTTCAACTTTCCATGTAATTTACTTTTTTACTCATTAATGTTATTTTTATTTCTAAAATATCGCATATTACTCATTTTCTTATTTCATCATTATTCTCGATCTTCCCCCAAACTTTTCTCCTCCACTCATTTTTAAATATGAAAAGATCCACTTTAATTTTTCCGCACACATCTCAACACAAATTAAATTAAACCGAAAACAACTTTCAAGTTATACTAACACATTTTATCTAAGTACCATACTAATTCATTCCTCAAATTGATGGGGCAGTTACAAACGTAAAAAATAAAACCGACAAAATAGACGAGACTTTTTTTTTTTTTGACGGAGTATTATGCGTTTTTCGACATTGTGTACATTAATTTACTCGCAGTATTAAGCAGGAGTGCAGACTACTTCGACTGATTGCTAACACCGTTTTTATGAACCAAGATCATGATAACGAGTAGTTGAAAATTAAGGGTAATGATTTTGTAACTCCTTACATACTCTCATTTCTCACATATTCTCATCGAACCAGCAAATCCAGCACAATCCCGACTCGTGAAAAGGAAGCGGAAGCACAACAAAACCATTTCCCTATTCATAGAATCAAATAACGATGGCCTTTATCTACTTGTTAATTGTTATTGTACTCGTAAGCCCGTCATCATACAATGTAGTACAATACAAGGGGTTTATAACTTAGTGTACTGACTACGTTCAACATGATTCATCTTGTCACATAATGCATGCCTAGTTAAATGACACTTTTCCGAGAAAACGTCACACCTTGTGCTGTTGACTGGTACGACCTGTTCGATCTAGTCTGGCTTAAAAGTCCCCAACATTGACATCAATATCGGCAAAACTGATGCACAATTCTAACAAACCTTCTTTAATTACCCTTTTTCGCACTGTTCTTATAAAAAATCATCGCGGTCGAACAAGACATTAAAATTCATTGCTATTGCCAAAAGTTCTATATTTACCAAATTTAATATCCAACAAACTTATTTTGATATAGAAATATCGGTCCCGACCGATCCAACATTTTGCCTCTTTTAGATTCAGCAAAATCACTCGTATCTACTAGTGCAAAGTAGATTTAACATTGAGTGCAATTCCATCCAAATGAAACGGTCTAATTCGTCAGCAACATTATAAAAATATAATTATTCGTACTATATATCATGATATACCACATGTCAATGGCCACTTAATCCCATAACTCACAACTTACAATCAGAACTTACGCGTAAAATTAATAGTAATGAGAGAAATAGTCCAACTTACGTTGACAGTAACCTTTAGGTTATTATGAGCTCATCTTTCAGGACACTGAAACATTGCAAAGTGCGTTCTCACACTTGAACACTAACATACACTCACTTCTATTTTGTAAAATGCCTTGGTTTGCAAGTGCCTACATTAATGTCGATCTTCCCATAAAGTGCGACCGATAATAACATCCGCCTCTTTTAATTTCAAATGTAAACACTTGATATTATTTGTGAAAAAGTGAAAATCAGACATATTGACTGCATTTAAAACGTAACGGAAGGGTAAGTACCTTTCTATTCGTTCATTCCGAGTCTCTTTCAATTTTCGTCCAAATCTCTATGATCCTCTAATCTGACTCGATAAATTCTCCTATCGTTCTTTGCGCCTAGAGTCTCTCCGAAATTATATAGTGAATTGTCGTAATGTGAGGATATGGTGGGCCTAATGCGTTTCGCTGTGTAGTGAGTTGGCGCAAGCTAAGGGTCGAACGTGGTTCAAGTTGGCCTTTTGGAGATTTTGCACTCAAACTTATTTTTTTTCTACAAGGATAAGTTATACGTAGCTCTTAACGTTAAAATGATAAACATTAACATATATTTTTACTAATGAAAAACAGACGTTAGGAAAGGTATACAAATTACAAAGTTTCAATATTAATTAATATTCTCATATTCAAGTTCTTATTTCGTATTTAGTACGGATATTTAACACTTTTCCTGTTTTTGTTTTTTTGAGTGAGAGACTCGAGTCTTATCATGGGAATGTAATCCAATGCTTGTATATACGGAGTGTGCCATACATCATGACTACAACACGACTTGCAGCGCCATAATAAATGCAAGCATTGCGTTAACTCATATGATTATCAGGTATTCACTTCGTTAAAACTAATCAATCAAAATTCAGTAGTAAACATGGTAATTGACCATAACCCGGCTGTTGCAACATCTGTGCTTGCCACCAAACTGCATAGTAACATAGTAATGGAATACCTGGCATTTGGTATTACAAAACTTACACAAGATGGGTTTGAAAAGTGGTTGTTTTGTCAAATAGATTGTGGATTTGGCAAATTGAAACCCATTTATCAACAAGCTCCCTCTAACCAACCATACATTGACTTGAACAATGATAATTTCATTAAAACAATGAGGGGCATGACTGGGTCAATAGACTATGACTTATGAGTGGGATCAAAGCCCGCAGTTTGTAGTCCGAAGTGACCATTCAATAAACACCGGAGAGATCCAATCATGTACTCACGGCCATCGGACACATCCACGCCAGGAGAGACAAGCAAACTCTACCCCCAATAATAACTCAAATCTTACCATCATTGCAATTCTATTCAATTATACACTTATCCGCATGAAAACCCGGCTTTAATTTCACAAAATCAAAGAGGTTTTATTTCAAAATATAATCAATAAGTGGACTTCAACTCTACACGTTGTTAAAAAAAAAATGTTTAGAATAACACAGTGTATTACTCTCGTCACATTAAAACAATCCTCCAAGAGTTTATAATAACCTTTCAATTGTACATCATTACAATATAAAACTCATAGCCTATTTTTAATCATGCGCCTTGGAAATCTTGATAACGTAGCTAAACCATGAAGAAAAAAGGGGCTTGATTGCCCAAGCTCAACCATCTGTCGCAATTATTTTCCACATTTCATGAGTGACAAGTTGAGTCTTGATACTGATTAGTCGTATAAAACTTCGTTAAACTCAACTAGATTATTATGTGAACATCCCTTTGTTGGCTCACCCATTTTATATCACTGTCCACCATTTTTTAAAAATTGTCACCAGTTTTTTTGAGGACAAATTTCAATAATAATTGTTCCTCACTTTGCGTTTCTTTCCAATCTTTTGGTTGTGTGGATCACAATATAAAATACCTAATTTTTCTCTCTTTTATGTGGGACCACAATAAAATACTAATTTCTTCTCGCAACCTACTCCTGTGGTTTCTTGTCATATCATAAATAAAAATATTCATCAAATACTATCCAACTCTTAAACCATCCTATCTCTCTTTTAATTCGGTCCTCAACTTACACACTTCAGACCCACCTCACGCAAATATTAATGCCTTTAATTCTTATAAAAAATTTAAAGTGAGCTCACCATTCCTGCTAATGAAACGGAGGAAGTGGCCAGTATTTTACTCTGCTATATTCCCATCTTAGTACTCCAGTGGTAGTCGTGAAGTGAGGTCTAACTAGAATCATGAATCATCAATCGGGAGTGCAATGCGCGTCCGTCCACCATTAAGAGGCGGCGGCGCCAAAAGTGGGGAGCTCCTCCAGCTTTCTGTGGCTGGGCCTTAGCCAAAGATCAAGTTTGTGTTAAAAACTAGATTATTCGAAAACATTGCCTCAAATAGAACAATCTTACAACAACACTAGCACCCTTTTTCATTTCCATATCCATCACTAAAGAATACCCTTTATATTTTATACTAAAAAAAGCATATCAACAGGAATGAATTGTCTCCTCTGGTCTTTATGCTATAAGGGTTATGAATAATTATTTCTATATGCAATCGTATCTAGAACAGATCACGGCTAACAGTCAGATTGAGAATCAATCTCGACTCTCCTAGAAAAATTGATGAGACAATCTAATCCACACTAATGTCCGTGGCATCATTGGTTCTAGGAGATAACTAAAAGTGGATTATTTGATTTTACTACTCAGCATTTTGGAAATGTGGATTTTGATATATTGATTGTTATTTATTACATGCCGTGTCTTTTGCGAAAGTGGTTTTGAAAAATCTATATTTTTGGAAAGTTTTATTTTATTGAAAAAAATTTTTATTTTGCCGGAAAATATTTTGTATGCAAGATTTTCATTTTGCGAAGTTTCTGTAAGATGGTGAGACATGGAATCATTTGACCTTATTAATAAAAATATTTTTCCTATGCGAATATGTACTTACGCATGCTTTGCTAATTGTATTTTACTTGTCGTAAGTAGATGTGACATACAGGTCTGATGCTACTTGCGCATTGGCAACAATGAGATTCCATATACACTAGGAAAAGTGAATATAAGGTTTTTGTATTTTTGTAATTTGAAAACAATTACATATTTTGATTATTATTAATAAAGCAGAAAAAGATTTTCCGCTGCAATATTTTGGTATTAATATGGAAGCTTGCGTATTACGTGCGGTAATACGTCCACGTCGTATTTCTACGATATTTTGTATGTATTTCTGCAGAGAGAGATTTGGGAGTGTTACAGTAGTTATCATTATGATTGAGATTAATAATAATCCTTCATTGCTTCCCTCTCTAAACTATTTCTTCATCTTCTTCATTCTGTTGCAAATACATTGCTCTTATCAGTTAATGAACGGGGTGAAAGGTAAACTGTAACGAGTAAAGAGTATATGCTTCATTTTAGTTAATTTTTGGGTCTAAAATATGCAATAAGTAACTTTTATTAGTATCATTCCTAAAGCAAGTTTTCCGAGCATCATGTAATATCAACTGGCCTGGCTTTATMTAATTAGTGTRTCTCATTTTTGAGACGCAACACAAGATGCACGCACCATAACTCCATAAGCATGAGTCGAGCACAACTWGCATGTAGATAATGGTCAAATTTACTAACAAGTAATTAATGTGTCATCAATTCTTAACTTAATGCATGTATTATGATCGAATACGTAGATAATTTTACCCTTGTCTTAAAAGAGATAGTACTATATGTGGATAGAGGAAGACAAAGTCCATTTAATTTGTAAGTTTTAGCCTATAAGCCAAACTCATCCCATGATCTAGCTAACAACCAAACAAATGAATCAAAATCGAATTGAATGAAGCTAAACTAACTCATGCAATCCGCAACYACAATTTCAAATTTTCCATAAAACCCCGTCTTCCCACCTACCTAACGATCCATCCATAGSTTAATGACACGGTTAGCAAAACCCTGAAAATGTTGCCATGAATCCAAGCATATATAAACTTACCTTAATGGTTTTCCTCATTTGATAACTTACATTAATAGTTTACTCCAAGAAACTGTTATTCTATTATTGCCCTTCAAAGCATTTCCTTTCTGACCGCTGACCATTTTCCAAGTTATGGCGTGTACTCGGTCAATTAATTAAGTATGCACAAATTGAAGCAGATTTCATGATATCATCCAAAAATAAGTAGGTTYTGTTSTTCCTAAAGAAGTTCACCAAAATTTATTGCTGACCTAACTGTAAAATAGCTCAGCAAAACCTGTAAAATAAAACAGGAATATGCAACCATTATACATACACTATTAGTATTACATACCTATTACTTTCTTCTATCTTCACAACTAAATCACTTTAAATGCTCCTTCCCACTTTCATTGCAGTTAGTTGCATAAAACACCCATTAACCAATATAAAACTGACACACATTTTCTCACACAACTCTCAACAAACAATCTAAGAGAGAGAAAGAAACAAATTTTAAATTCCCCTTTTCTCTCTCCCATCTATTAATATGCCTGCTCAAAAAAACAACAAACAAGCATATCAATCAGAGCTCAGAGAAGAGATATCTTTTTCTGGGGCTATAAGAGTTCGCAAAGAAATCAAGGGGAAACAGGAGGAAATACTAAAAATGAGAAAATGGCACATAAGTTCATATGAGATAACAACAAAATGAAACAACAACAACAACAACAAAAGCAAACAACAAAATAGAAGAAAAGTGGAAAAGCAACAAAACAGAAAAGTTAAAGAAAATACAAGCTTTCGAGCTTTGATGAGATTGGCCCTAGAAGGTATATGAAGGATAACGAGTTAATATCGAAGTATTACAAGAGCTGAGTGGCCTTTAAGCAAGTTTTTTCACAAGGACTTGTAATTCAATGGCATAATGAAACACTCAATGTAGTTGGGACCGTATGTTTTCACTTCATTCTTGTTAAAGATTGGATTTTTTTGTAGCTTAAATTTTAATGGTATTATTTGTGTTATATTGGTTTTGGAATTTTGCTGTTTCATGAATGATGGTTTTTGAATTTTGATTTTAAGGCATTTACTCTTGGGTTTGTTCTGTTTGTGGTGTATTAACTGTAGGTGAATGTAGCTCTAGTGGTACAAGCAGTTGATCCTTCTGTGTGGAATTTTTGTGAGTAAATTTCAATTTTTATTTTGCTAGACTTGTGGTTAATTTAAAAAGAGTGAAATTGAGCAAAATTGATTTTTATTGGGTGTTTTTATTTTTATGCTAATATAGTTACAAGAAAGGGTATATGTATGATCGGAAATAGCACAAATAAAATAGTTTATGATACGCATCAGTCATATAGTTAGCCAGGGTTAGTATATATGATAGTGACCCTATTTATTCCTTATACATCAAATAATAGTGATAAAATAAATAAAGGTTCACTAGTATTGAATAAGAAAGGATTATAATAGTTAAACCAAAAATGGTCACTGATAAATCTGATGCAAACAGATAATTTAATTGTGCATCACGAATGTACCGATAAGTAAAACTTTGTGACATTATAGTATATATGTTATAGGTATAATGTACAAGTGTAGGATTATACATAAAAAATATGGCTGAATCTGAGACAAATATATAGCATATTTCGATCTAATCTTTGTTTTTATTGACTTAGAACATAGATAAGATTGCAATAATAGTAAACAACGGTTCAATATAGAAAAATTAACATCAAAGTTGAATAAAACTATGAAACATTGAAGCCTATTTATAAAGACATACGTATTACTTGAAGATTGCTATTCATAAGTAAGTGTTTGTTGCTTTCTTTGAAGATTGATTGTAGGTGATCATATAGTTCATATTGAGTATTTGTATAACGTTGGGACATAAGAGGTATATAAAGTCACCACACTATCCAATCCAATTCAATTGATGATTACAACCATTATTTAGTGAATGTGTGCGAAGCCCAACAAAGATTGTGGGTAGATGAATCTTGCATCCCAATATTTTTCAAATATATGTACATCACCAATTGTATCAAACCATGTATAATTTTAAAAGTTTCTTAGGGAGTAACTCACATGCCTTGCTAAATGTTAATCTAATCACTAAAACGCAGAAGATTAGACATGTTCAGTAACCATTGTATGAGTTTGTGATGGTAAGGTGGTTAAGGAAATATAGAGAAAGTTTCCTGTAATTTGCAGAGAAAATATAAAGATTTCATTATTCCGCCTATTGTAGGATTGTAATCATTAAGAGTTAAATACGCTTTGTTTCGGTAAGAGACGAAGCAGAATTGACTTGTGTTAGGATAGGTTGGTAAAGCAAAAAACAAAGATACTCAACGTATTATTGTATTTGTCAACTTATAGGTTGTAGTAATATTGGATCTATGAGTAGTGAACCATCTTGTATGTTCTATACTTCAGGAAATTAAAAATCATAATGAATTTATCGCGTAATATATAATAAAAACACTATAAGCAAAGTAATTAACTTATTTAACAAACTGTAATGATCAAGGACCACATTGGAGTAACATTGATGATAATGAATGAGTATGACAAAACAATTTATTCATATTTCTTGTTACAGAAAGCAACATTGCTGTCAATCCTAAAAAACWGCTTACACTTRACCRAAAACTATACTTCAGCAATCAACTGTTATGTTTTTCTTATTAAATTAATGGATTTTAACTTAGTTTTAATGTCAATTAATTCGAATATTTCAGGACTTTTCCATCTGGGTCAGAGAAGAATTCATCCCATGATTCCACTCAGCTTTTTATGGTAAGCAACTTTCTGGATTCGTTTCGAAGATCAGGGACTTTTTTTTAGTAGTGTGTATGACACTTAGTTTTATGGTTTCAGGGGGTGACAAATTTGGTTAATTTGAACAACATAAGGGGCAATAATATTCAGTACATGAGACCAGAAGCAGCAAGATGGCCATTTTATGTCTATTTAAGTGGCTCAATGTTCTGTCTATTATCGAGCAGCGTTTGCCATCTCTTTTGCTGTCACTCACACCACATGAACCTTCGMCTCCTCCGAATGGACTATTCCGGGATCACTGTCATGATCATCACCTCATTCTTCCCTCCAATATACTACATTTTCCAGTGCCAACCTCTATGGCAAATCGTCTACCTTACAGGGATATCCATCTTCGGGGCCTTCACCATTGCCACCCTACTCTCTCCTACACTCTCCTCAGGAAAATGTCGGTCCTTTCGAGCCATTCTTTTTGTGTCCATGGGCCTATTTGGGCTTTTCCCCGCCATCCATGGGTGTGTGTTGAATTGGGACAACCCAAGAAGAAACTTGACTCTTGCCTATGAGGCTGCTATGGCCTTGTCTTACCTTGTTGGGACCGGATTCTATGTGAGTCGTGTCCCAGAGAGATGGTTGCCCGGTTGGTTTGATCTTGCAGGCCATAGCCATCAGATTTTCCACGTGTTCGTGTTGTTGGGTGCACTATCTCACTACGGTGCTGCCCTTGTTTTCATGGAGTATAGAGATGCTGTGGGATGCTGACGGCAACCTTAAAGACTAGGGGGATCACCCCTACTTAATCAATTCATCTTCTCATTTTTTATTCTGTAACTTATTGTGTTATTATTCATTGTTCATTGATAAAACTTGATAATATAATTAAGAAAAATTAATAGGAATTGTAGATAGAAGGCAAATTAATACTATTCATTTGTTAACTGTTCAGAACACTGAACAATTCAGCAATACAACATTCATATTAGTTTGTGTGATATGTGAAAGCAAGACTGCAAAACAAAAACTCCCTTTTGTTGTAAATGTAATCTTGTTACAGTAGGAGTACCGAAAACCAGAACAACTGTATGTATGAACTTGCACGATTATATTGCCTGTATTTTGGCATTTAATTGTCATTCAATAAATAAGTGGTCGTTTGGTTGTCACACGGRACTATCTGGTTGTTGTTTGAATGTCTGTTCATTGTTGAAGTATGACACTCACTTCTCATGAGATCGCGACTGTACTATACGAAACAACTTGAGAGGTTTTCATGTTGTCATAGCAAATTTCACACAGCAGTTATTGCTAGTACTTTGTAAAGATAATGACTTATGMCAACCAAATATTAACATGTTTCTGGCACTTCCTGTCAAACTACACAAACAGAAATTATAGAATAACAGCAGAAAAATGCAGCACATCATACCACAAAGGTACATATGCTTACAGATTCACAGTAACAAATCCAACACCAATTCACAAGTAACATCAGCTTACTGATTCACAGTCTGCACTGGCAATGCAGACTTAGTGCAGACTCAACGACYAACATGATTAACTTTGATCCTACAGCAACGATGTTTCCCAAGTTCCTCAATCAGAAAAACAGAAGTCAGAAAATCCTCTTCGAACCCACCAAATGCCTCGATTTTAGCCTTCTCCTTACCTTTAATCATAAGCTTCAACTCTTCAGCCCACTCAGGAAACATCCCAGCAAACCCCTCTTCTTCTAACAACTCTTTTGCTGTCTCCAAATCCTTCTTCCTCATATCAAACTTTTCCATCTGACAAAACCTGTTATAACTAGGCTTTACACCCAACCACTTGATCTCAATCTTAGCACCATACATTGTTGCCTTTTTCTTCCATTCACCACCAAACTGTCTTTGCAGTTTTGGCGGGAACTCAATCAAAGGGTGTCTAAGGAACGCAAGGACCTTTAATGAGCACGGATCACAGTCTGAAAGCGCACATATTGGCACATTAACCAAATCAGCCTTGAGCTTCCTAAGGAAGCAGTATGTTGCTAGATCACGCTCCCCTCTGACAACCACGCAARGTGRGGTGCTCTTCTTATGAAAATTGAACCTTACTAACAAGTTTTGTAATTCTCCTTCATTTCCAAGCCATAAAATCACAAACWTTATCTCAGGATCCTTAATAAACTCAATGTTAGAGAGTCCCTCTGGCATTGGGATGGTAGTCCCTGGAGGGTCAAGGGCATCAACAACTAAGGGCCTAGGCCCAAGTTTTTTATAATGCATCCCAAAGAAATATTCCGGCGCCACGTTTGGCGACACAATGGCCCACTGAGTTATACTTCCGGCGATGCTCAGAGGTGAACATGGCCCCGGGAGAGGTGTACCCAGCCTTCGCGGGCCCTATCATCCTCAGAGTCCGTTTCGAGCTGTCTCATCCTCAAAGTCCAACGACCGAGCCGCTTTCGTTTATTTTGTGACCCACTTATTGAGGGAAGAGCCCAACAACAAAGGGTTGCGTTGGCTCATCCCAAAGACCATCACAACAACTCTCAAGGGTACAATCTTATATAAGGCCCAATTTCAAGGTTCCCCAAGAAACACTCATTTGATCACATGGATTTTTGTAAGGGACTTGACTGGCACGCAGGCTGCCTATGGTGCAACCCCAAGCAAGGTCTACGCATGAACTCTTATACGCCTCCGTGTCCTTTACACGAAGGCGGAGAGATAGAATAGACAATGGAGGAGTATCCGAGAGGCCGCATTCAGAGAGAGGGCCGCATGTCGTGGGGCCTGAGAGGGGAGGTGGCCATAGGGAGAGTGAAGTGATGGTGTGAGGAAGATGTGAAGGTGAAGGTAATTAGTAGGAGTTGGTGTGCATGGGAATGCCATGTTTGCGTTGGATAAAGGCTTTAGATCATTGATGGTGGCGTGGGATTCTGAGCTCCGCGACGACTCGGGTTTGCCTGGTGGTGGAGGCTAAGGCTACAACGGTGATCTTCATTTCAGAATTCGGTAAAAAAGGTTTTGACTTTTGCCTGGAGGGTCAAAGAGAGATTAAGAGAATGGATTATAATTATAGGATATCATAACATTCATTGACTTTCGGAGTTTTTGTTAATTAGTAATACTTGGGACAAGCATAATAGTTGAACTCCTTTTTTTTTTTTTTTTTTTTTGACGAAGAGCTTGTTAACAAAGCATTGGAATTTTTTTATTAGAAAAGTCATCTATTTATTTTGTTTCCTTAATTATCGATTCATTGACTATAATTATTAAAGTCCAATCTAGTCCAAAAAATATTCGGATTGAATCATAAATAGACTGAAGTATTTGTAGATACCACCCATTCAGATTACGATGACCATTTAATTTGTTTCAGATTTCTTTTTATTCACTGCAAATCAGCAAAGAAATTAGCCAAAAAAAACACACAGGTGTTACCACTTTGATCAGTCACACTCTTTCAGAAGGTGAGGGATTTTCGCAGGAACTAAACCGAAATGTCAATCACAAATGCATGAACTTACAGAATCAGGAGAGTGATCCGAAGAAAACAAACTGCACACCTTCAGAATATTAACAATACGAACYGAGTAACAATTACACAGAATGGCAGGAAAGTGAAGCTAGCAACTCATTTCCATACTAGCAGTTTAACCTTTCCTTTATTGTTACATTTAAGCCGATACCACTAATCAACAGTGGGTGTATTATGCGTATCAAAGCAGGCTAATCTACAATAACCGATCTTAAAGTATTGTGGTACGTAGGTAACGTGTAAAGAAAGTACATTATGTTCCTGAGACTTACCCAGAAGGTAATTATTATATACCATTATATAAAATGAGCATGGAGCACCCATTGAGGTTCAAGATACACACAGGTATCTGATCAAGCTTTGGAAACTCCGAGTTTTGTCACAATAGTCTGGATATCAGAGCTGCTGCACCCTTCTCTCACCTCGCCAATATTGGGGCTGTCAAGTGACACAACATGTGAAAGAGGGTAGCTTCTGTTGCCATGGAGAGATTTTAAAGCAGTGTTGCAGACTCCCTTCAGTATCACGGTTTTGTGAACCCCGCCAAGCAAGCCTTCATAATCGCTGTCTCCACATTCTCCAACAAAGACCACCATCTTTGACAAATCAATGCCCCAGCGGACATATAGATACCTAAAAATTGATTATGGTTCACATATAAGACAGATAACACAGCAATACCTTAAATCTGATGCACAAACAATGGCAAGTCAGCCACCAACGAATATCAGGTWTGAAGAGAGTGAACTTTGCAGTTCATTCATTTTACTCTATACTAATTTGGCAGATAAATTGCAAAAATGAAGAACTGAAGAAGGGACACWTACTCTAGGATTTTACTCCATAGTCCATGTTATTTTCATTTTAAATTTACTCTACACTATTTTTATTCTGCAGAACATATTTCCTCTGCTTTACAATTGAGGAGAAAAATCGAGACAAAAGCACATGTGGCATCAGGTATTAGAGAAGAAAATTGACGAAAGTAGTATGGTAAGTATAGGGAGTCAGAGACACCCGGAAAAAAAAGGTACATTTAACTTAGCTGTGGGATGGAGATATGTCTTTCCACAACTCTTAAGTCCTAAATACAAACTATGGTTTCAGTTAAGGATAACTTTTAAATTCCTTTTCAAACCTCTCTTCCTGAAACACCYCATTTTCTAATAAAAACAGCGTTTTGGAAGCAGCCAGCTCTCTCAATCCTCTGATTCCTACGCACTATGTTTAGCTGTTTCATTTTGGTCAAASCTGTTCTTCACCCAAAACCCGCTAACAACCTAAACTGATATCTCCCAAACATAACCTGTATTATTGTTTACAATTCTACTTSTATATGCATCACCTAAGACCTTCAAGTAGGGTTTTAATTAGGTTTCAAGAAACATGTAGCATCTCAGAGAATGCATTTCACAAAAAATAGCAACATTAAGGTTGGTGCCTATTTACTGGAGCAGAGACTCGTATATAAACTCAAGTCTCTGGCATGACTCCCTTGATACATCACCAAATAAACTAATGCAAAACCACAACACAGGAATATGTACCTGAGGGCTTGAGAACGGGATGCTAGTACTGGAATCACATTCACTTTAGTCCCATTTTGACAATAAATTACATGGCAGCGAAGAGCCTGAATTCTCATTGATTTGCGAAGCTCCTTGCTAGGAGGAACCTGCAGTGGGAATTGCGTTAGATGACTTCACCGACTAATTCCCATGCAACAAAGATCAGATGACATGGACATAGCAAAAACGTGTCAGCCATGAAAATCACCTACCTTTTCTTGGTTCTTTATTTTGAAAGCAAAGCAATAATTATTAGAAAATTCTTGATCTTCAACTAGAACCTGTTCTTCAACTTCACCTTTCTTTTCAGTGATGGAAGATGCCCAGCGAAGCAAGGTCCTCCTAAGGCCTTCTCCGCCCCATCTGTATTCAATGTGTGAATGGTACTCTGGATCTGCCACAATAGGATTATCTTCTGAGTTTGGAGATGAATAGTACAGATCACTACCACTGTTGCATATGTATGCATCAAAATCATGAAGATCAAAGCCTTTTGATAGCAGATATGGTTGAATTTCAGCCATAGAGTAAGAAGTTGACAATATAAACCCTACGGAACCTTCTGTCTTCTCCTTCCCAGCAGCATCAAATATCCTCKTAACAATGTCAGAAAACCCATCTTCATAATCACCATCAATTGCAATAACGTATACATGTTTTCTCCTCCTGAAAGCTGGATGTTTACTAGAAGCCTGATCTGCTTTATCAGAGAATCTAGCCTTTCGAGCATCCTTCTGGGAACCCTTTGACATTGACATAACAGCATTCTCAATATTGCTTTTTCCATCATTTCCTAGACTTTCAACATCTTCACCCTTTTCCCCATCTAAAGAGAACTTCAAGTTTAGAGATATGTCTTTTATATCCCTTAAAGAATCACTTGGAGATTCAGTTTCTTGYTTGTCAGGCCCTTCATCACAGCTACTTTGCCACTGTGGTTGCCTTTGTTTGCAAGCGGCTATTCTAGAAAGGTATGTCTTGCAATGCTCAGGCCAAGAGTATAGGTGAATATTATTTAGTCCATTCTGCCGACATTTTGTCCATAGTTGCCTATCTGCAACAAGCTTCAGCATAGCAGTAGCAAGAGACTGCTGTTCATGAGGATCCACAAGAAGGCCATTATCAAGAACCTGTGACAAAGTGTCATCAAGATATCAGAACAAACATTAAACATAGCCAGAAAAGGTAGAAGTGTCAGATTTCAAAAGGTGAACTGATTCCATTAGATAACATACCCTTTGGATATCAACAGGGCCTCCATTTTTCGTAGCAACCATTGGCAAACCATGAGCTGCTGCCTGCAAGAAGCAAAAATCATTGACTGGGATCCAAAGAGGCAAATAGACAATACTATGAGTAAATTTGTAAATACTTACCTCTATTAGAGTCAACCCAAATGGCTCAATAAAAGCTGGATTAATAAAGACTCCCTGCAGAGATAAAAGGAAAGATGGATCAAATTGATCTGGGGATAAAGTGAAATTGTACTCACAACCACCAATAATAATATACGAAAAAACTGGACAAGTTTAAATGATTGAAGGTACCATAGTTAATCAAGGATCATACAAAACTATATAACTTGCTTCTGCTCTGCAAAAATACCTTTGTCTTTGTGCCCAAACATAATCTCAGGAACATCTGCTTGATTGTTGATGTTTGGGGTATGCTACTTGACCATAAAGGTCATATTATCAATTAGCTTAAGCACTGACATGAGAACTGAGAACTGGTGCTTGACATCTCATCAATTCCAATCTCTATTACCCATTATGAGAGTCTGCAAAAATTTGACAAGATAAAAAAAGAATCAAAGAAATATAAGCATTGTGGAGATATCATTAATTTTCTCAACAAAGTACACAGTATCATGGCAAGAGATGTACAAGGTTTGCTAGCTCCCTTAACAGACGACATTCTCCAAATGCTTTGACCAAAGTCGTAATATTTTTCTTTGGTCAGGCCTGCAAGAGCAAGAATCATCGGCTTCCTTGGGTTAGAAAAGAAGCGCATTATCTGCACCAAAAGAAAAATAAAATATTAAAAGAAGTGAGCCTTATCATTGTAAGGGTAGAAACTGAAAGAGAAATTGGGAGACAAACAACGTTAAAGCATGCATTGTGTCTATTAAGAAAAAAGAAAATGTATAACCTCGGCCCAGATAGGCGGATCAGTGATGTGGGATGCTCTTCATTTTCTTCTGTTCACCATCCATATCACCCTCTTGTGGAACAATATGATGGAACTCCATTCCAGGAGGAATAACCTGCAGGACGAACCAATTTTAATAGTAAAACAAAGAATTGAAGCAACACGATAAAACTTTTTCTATGCTCAACAAAAATCTCAAGTCACAGAGCTTGTCAGTTGAGACCAGCTCTACTGAAAGAACAACAAAGGAAAGGTTTTAGTGTAGCTTGAAAAAATTAATGAAGTCTGAAAGGCATTCGAATTGCAGCTATCATAATCAATTGGTTTGGATATTTAAGCATCCATATCCAAATACAATATCACAATACAAATTAATTATAGCAGTTTCAATGAACTTACAACCATCCGTGGCATGAACCTTCCGTAACAGCTTACACCTCGCTTCATTCTAGCACGGAGTTTACGTTCTAGTATGGATCAAACCCATCATAGAGCTGCCATTGCTCGTCTATCTCTTGTCTTGTACTAGTTATGACTATCTCAGAAGCATCAAGTGACAGTTCCTCACTTCTATCCTACGCATTATTTTGTATGTGTTATTTATGTCATCTTTAGACATTCGACCCTGTTTCAGGAGCTGTTCTAACTTATCTCGACCAAGCGAATGCCCAGTTAAAAGCATCGAACATTTAAAGCTCCAGACAGAAGAGCAGCAGAATCACCAGCATCAGCATAATGTCCATGAATGGCAACTGGCCAAACTGGTTCCCCACTGCCAATTTGCTCACCGAGAACTTTGGACATCTGGACTACGTGATTTAAAGCACCATCAACAAACTCAGGAATGTAAGGCCAAAGCTCTTCTTTTTGAATATATTTATCCCTCGGTCCAAATGGTATACGTACAATGTAAGCACCACTGCTTTCCCCATCTCGTTATCATCATCATCATCATGAAAGCCATTGGATTCCCTTGGATTAAGCATCTCAGTCGGCTCACCATAACTCCAATCCACATCTGGAGATGCAACTTGCCTAGTCAGCAAATCAACTCGGTAAACTCCTGGCATCGAACCAAGAGCCCTTGCAAGCTCAACCACATACTTCACCTGTAATTAAAAAGCAGGAAATTCTATTATTCTAACAAATCCGCTCATTGCGAATGAAATGATTCCAAATAAAGATCTTGAATAATGTTACCTGACCCCCAGTATCAGAATCACGACCAAGTTCCATGTTTTCACCTCGTATCAAACCATGAAGACTGCATATATACATATGAAAAGTATTAGCAAAACCACACAACAAAATAGACAAGGATTTCCTTCCATTGGTGTCAGAACCTATGAGCTACAGGGCATATTTAGCTCAGTTCCAAAGCATCGCTACAGTAAATTTTCTTGAAGATACAAGAATTTGGCTCATATGACTCTAGTAGGAAATCTTTCTACGAATCCTCCAAATTATACTTTTGGATATCTTCTAGACTGTCTTGACTTTGTCTTATCTAAGAGCAATTTCCTACCGTATCTTAAAACCCTTGCAATTCATAAATAATATTTTCAATATATCATATTAGCTCGAATCTACAAGTGATCCAACACAAATAAAACCATTTTTTTTATTCATTCTTATTCGTGTAGATGATTATATTCACAAATAGATCAAGCTATTAAATCAAACTAAACTTTAGCATGACTGATTCTTAACAGCGCCACACTAAGAATCCAATTTACTTGTTAGCCATCGAAGTATTAGATGGCGACAACTCTTATTCTTGTAAATGTGCATGCGAGTTTCGCCTAAATAGCCAATTAACCAAGCCCTCTATTGTCAAGGAACTCGGAAAAAAACCTCACTCTAATTCTCCTCTATTGTCACAGTTCACTTGAAAGGCTGAAATCTAGAGTGAACTGACTGCATTTTGCAAGAGGCAAGGACACTTGCAAAWTRTGCAGGCTTGAAGCAGCTTCAACAAGTACTTCAAAATAAGYAAAGCCAGRCGAATATTAAACTGCAATTCAACATTACCTTATCAAAATAAGGTAGAGCTTTTTCCCCTTTTGCTGACTAGCCCATGTTTCCATGGCATCGAGAGAATTTATTCTTGGCAACCTAGGACGATTGCTTTCACCATGAGATGAAACATCCTTCTCTCCTTCTGACAAATCCTCTGACATTTCAGCAGTTGCTTCCCGACGACCCCTCTCAAGCTCCATGCGGCGTTTTGCTTTCCTTTGAGCGTCTTCATTTTCGAGCTGAAAAGTTTCAAGTCACATGTAAATGCCAAGCAAAACACATCTAAATCAGGCATCCAATCCCAGAATAGTCAATACATAGTTGACTTATAGAACATGAAAAGCAAAACAATTAAGCCATGTATTACAGCATGCCATCCAGTTTGCTAATTAGTAAAATTCAACCTTTAGAATTTAGATACCAGTTTATTAACATTAATAATACGAAGTATAATTGACCGGAAGACTCATAGGATGTATTCATAAAGCTAAGAAGTGTCAAATCAGTATTCCCTACTGTCAATATCCCACATTCTTCCATGATGGTGATATTTGTAGAATTGTAGTCCAAGTTGACACCTTCACAGCTTGAAAATTTGAACAAACAAGTACTCCGTACGTCATAAAGTTCATAAATACATACGGAGTATTCCTTTTCGGCTCTTCCGAATGCCTTGTACTAAATCTAAACATAGTGTTTCTAAAATTTTCTTTCCTCCCTCCTTTTATAAAATCCGAGGTCTTAAGTACGTCCACACATTTTTTTTCCTCTCTAATCTTTCTGGCCTCGTGTCGTAGACCTCGTAGTCACGCAGCTCCCATTTATAAAGTACATAAGACGAAGTCACGAAGAGAGAATAAATGTATGCATCCCTTCTATCAAGAATATATACCAAAAACAAATCTAACACAATCCTCACATATACTCGGCAAAAACCTCCCCCAACAAACAATCAAATTGCTAAACTAGTATCAAACATTTTGCAAATTTTTCAATACCAACAACACTGACAAGTCTCACAGCCCAATAATCACACATTCAGTTTATTAATAAAGGGCTCATTAATGTCTCAACCGCAAATTTTAACAAAATTGACCCAKAAGGACATTAAATTTCCTTCAAAGTTCATATCTTTATTTGGCACTTATAATCAACRAACTAAATCACAATAATCTAAAACTAGAATCAAAGTAATAGCTAGCAAATACCTGCTTCTTTTGGCGAGCTAAATTCCAAATTCTCCAACACATATTCTCCAATCTTGTATTCCTCTCTTGAGGACTCCTTGTTGCTTGTGCCTGATAACATCAACCGACCAAAATCATGACTTTATTATTTCATCATTTTTTAGCAAACAGAATTTGAATTGATCACTCAAATCAATCAAACCAACAAAATGTTAAGAATTCCTACTCAAATGAAAAAAACACTATAACCCCACTAATCAAAATCACAAATTGGCAAAATCCCAGAAAATCAACCCACTCTATAGGATCAATCATGCAATATAAAAAAAACGTTATATTATAAAAAATTCATAAAGAAGAAGAATTACCCGAACCCATGATCGATGAAGATCAGTTTCATCAAAACCAGTGATGACTTCCTCAACAAAGTAACGAGTAGGACTAAATCTTCCTCTTTCTCTAACAAAAGTGATGATTTTGCATCATCAAGTCCTGGTCCCACATCTAATATTGCTTCTAAATAACTGTTTATCCAATCATTTCCGCCATTTTAACTAACCAAAGTGTTCACCTTTCTTCTTCTTCTCCTTTGTAAGCTTTTTTTTTTTTTAATTAATAGTGATGTTTCGAAGAAAAGGGTATTGAATGAATGAGTGAATGAAATGAAAAATGAAATGGAACACTTTTGTTTAAAAGAGGAGAGAGAAAGAGAGTGAGTGAGTGAAAATGGAGATTTGATGTTGGGAGTGTGTGAAAGCAACAGGAAATTGAATTGACAAGCGATTTGTGTTGCAGAAAGAGTGAGTGACTCAATTTTTTGTCAATTATGGTAATGGTGTAATTATTCATTTGTTTTTATTTTAATTTTAACATAACCTGAAATATTGGAAAAATGAAATTGATGCTTTATTAACGGTGGGTAATGTATCAAAAAATTTATGAGTGATTTTGTACGTTTGACATTGTTTTCTTGTTTATGAAAGTTTCAACCGTAAATGAACGGAGAAATGATAAATGCAACAATTTGCTGCATTTGATAATGCAAGCAAGGGGCATTTTCGTTTTTTTCGGGTGTTCCACGTGACAGCTTGCTGTTAGATTATTATTATTTTTTTTTTTTGCAAATCATATATGAATTTTTTTTTTTTGCAAATCACAAAGATATGCTTAAATGAATTAAGGATATGACAAATCACACTAAGATTGGTGAAAATGAACTAAGGATATGCTAAAATGAATCTAGGATATGACAAAAATTACACTATTGTTTTTGCAAATCACAAGGATATGCTAAATGAATCAAGGATATGATAAAATCACACTAAGATAGGTGAAAGTGAACCAAGAATATGTTAAAATGAATCCAGAGATATGACAAAATCACATTATGATTTGTTTTTTTTTTAAAAAAAAAAAATTGATGAACATGACGTGGCAACAGACATGCTACACGTATCCTGACCTCGAACTCCCAACTCGATTTTTTTTCTATTCCTAAAATGGATCAGACATCTTGTAGATCTACATTGGCGACAATGTGATCAAAGTGCCCACCATTATTTTTGGAAAAAAAATCAGTAGCAAAACTATAAAATCGCTCACTAAAATCATTAACTTGATCACATAATGAAAAGTTCGGTCACAAAATATAAAATATGGTCGCTAAACTTAATAAAAAAAAATTATTATTGAAAATGACCCATCGTTAAAAAATTATTAATGGTTTATTATTTGATGAACAGAAATTATTAAAAAATTATTGTTGAAATAGACCCATCGTTAAAAAATGAACCCAGCAACAACCAAAGCGCCTGACCACCAGCCACCACGTCGCACGCAGCCCGCCTAAGCACCGCATCGTAGCCCAGCCCACTCTTCTCCTCCTCTATTTTTGTTATTTTTTAAAAAAAAAAATTATTAATGGTGCCCCAACGTATAGCCGCCGCGCCTGGGTTAATTAGAGGCATTTTTTTTAAATTAATAAGAGAAATGGATGCCGCGTGAGCTAGGTGTGGGTGGTACGGTGGTATTGTGCCTGGGTGGGGTTGTGAAGGGTTAGTTGGCGGGTAGTTTGGTGTGGTAGGGGTGGTTTGGTGTGGTAGTTGTTTTGGGCAAGGGTAATTTGAAGAAATGTATTGAAAAATATTCCTTTTTTCAAATTGTTGTGGAACTTCAATTAGTATTTCATTTGTATCATGAATTGATGACAATATTGTACTTACTCGAATATGTTGTTATGTTTGACTTTCTCATGAAAAAGTCAATCATTTTAATTTGTAATTTCATGTTTTATTTTTATAGAATGAAGTACTCCGTATTTAAATATAGAGCAAATGTTTGAAAAACATAAAAGTTGTAGTGATGTTTATATGTACACATTTTTTTTACACGTAATGTTTATATGCAACATTGAAATTGCATGTATATAGCATTATGCGATTACTCATGTTAAGATTACGCATGTTTTTTTGTCATAAGTTATTTATATAGTCATATATAAAGTAATGAGTCAGTATAAATATTAGCTAACAAAATAAAGAATTGAAATCGATGAAGTGGAGTGACATATGCCTTATTTTTCAATATTATTAAGGGATGTGGATGTAACCATGTAAGTAATGCAATAAGGGTTTTTTCTAATGTCTGTCCAATGACACATGTTAAGACAAACAGATTCATTATAAAAATTTGATTATGTTACATATTCTAGTTAATTATTGTGATTACAAGGATATTTTTAATTAAAATATGTAGGTAATTTCTGTATATCATTAATTACGATATCGATCTTATAAATGATTGAGTGAAATCAAATATTTTATAGAGAATTTATTTCTTAGCATGGCACACATTAGAAAAACCTACCAATGCAAGTAATTAGATATATAAAAGTATAAAACCTACTAGTGGTGAAAATGGTGATAAACAACAAGAAAAAGAGAAAGAAAAAAGTTTAATTAAATCTAAACAAAGTATAAACAAAAATTGATCAGAAATTATTAATGGCTTTTGTAGGTAAAGTCGAATTATTTTTGTTCGCAGCTAGCTAAGATTCGTTCCATTAAGGATGTAATAGTGGATTATTTCCATTATGGTGTTCTCCTTTTCTTGTCTTTAATCCATGTGTTTTGTCCATTCAATAGTTTGGTCAATATGCTAAAATTATAGCATGTTTAGCCCCAAGTCTTAAGTCTCGAGGATGACATCATTTTTTTAGTTCCCATTGAAAATCGGATTCATCAAAATCCTTATTAAGACTCATCGAGACTTGATCAATTTATCACTTTAGCCTTAAAATTAGAAGCTTATGAACATTATTTTATTTTTATATTTTTATATTTACTACTCCCTCTGTAACACAATAAAAGTAACAATCGAATTTTCACGAATTTCGAGYTAGAGATTTAACATAGTAAACGATCAAATTAATCAAAATAATTTTAACACAATAAATTTATCATCATATTCTTCATTGTGTTAAACTAATTTGCASGTTTARATTGTTAAATATCTTTCTAAAAATACGTGAAAATGCAATTGATGCTTTTATTGCATTACGGATGGAGTATATAATATTTACATTAATGAACAAAGCTAAATAAAGTGGYTCTCAATCTCAAGTTTTAAGTTAAGMTTTGAAATTTCAAGARTCAACTTARTGAGACTTGYTTGAGACTYTTAAAGAAAAATGAGAGAAGTATTAAGARTCAATTTGGTGATGTCACCTCAAATCTTAAGACTTGGGGCTAAATATGCTCTTAGGTAATACTCCATAGTATAATACAATATTTTGTATTTCATACGGTATTGTATTTTTTTGGGTATAATATATGGTATTTTAACAGTATATGGTATTTCAATAATGCCACAAATCCACAATGGTTTTGTTGGTTGTGTCATTGTATGGCTTGCATGTGAATGATTTCCCATTGCAATTGTGAAACAACACCAAATCATAAATTGATACCGTTTTCCTAAAAAAAGAAACATCTTGTTTTTTTTTGTTATCCCGAGAAGGATAGAACGAGAATAATAGAATAGTATATATTTCTTCACATTAATCTCTATTACTCCCTCTGTAATGAAATATATACAACAATTGATTTTTCACGTATTTTGAGGAAGAAATTTATCAAATTAAAAGAGCAATTAATCAAAATAATTTTAATGTTGAAAAACTTATAATCCTATTCTTCATCGTGTTAAAATTATTTTAATTGATTTGCTCGTTTACATTGTTAAATCTGTTCCTTAAAATACGTGAAAAGTCAATTGTTACATTTATTTTGTTATGGAGGTAATATATACTTRGTATATAYGAGGAGGTGAGATGATGGTGTCCACWTGAGATACAATACAATTTTTGTTCACTAAAAACATATATACGGAGTACATAATCAACTTTGATCACTAATAATGGTTTAAAGAGATCAATTTGATTCAACAAATTTGGAGTGAACTAAAGAAAGTGTAATAATAAGGTGAATAAAACGCACTCAATCACTCACATTTTAGAAAATTATTTGTGTGTAATGTAGAAGAGAATATTTCTTAAATGCGATTTGCCTACTGGGCTTGTAAGCACACGACCATCCCGTTCAGCAATCCAAGGTAAACACACACCCAAGCCTAGGCACACGCACTGTGCAGTTCGGAAATTACCTACTTATCACAAGAGCCTAACGTGCATGCATTCGTCTGTAAAGAAAACACTAACTTTATTTTGTCAAATGTGGGAGAAGAAGTTTTATAGGGTTTTCATTTAAACGGGCAAATGGAATTCATTTTAAGACGCTCGTGCTAAACTGCGACAACCATGTAGTTACAAACTAGAAATACTTATGCTACGTGTTTAAATAAAACTTAAAATAAGATGTTCTAATTTGGGCGGATGGCAAATGGTCTATAGATTTCTTTAGAAATTGTTAGAAAACTTATTTGTTGTTATTAGTTGAAGTCATAAAAAGAAAATTTTGGTCCACTTTTTTGGTTTTCACACATTTTAAGAAAAAACATGAGCAGTCATAATTTTTCAAAGGAATATTTTGGTCACTTTTTGGTTTGTGCTAACGACATTTAAGAAAAAATAGTTTTATTTTTGGCCCGGTTGTTGCCGGGTCAAATTACGATTTTGCCTTTTATTGTTTTATTATGTTGTTCATTGATCTTCATCTGTTTTTTGATATATGTTGATATGTGATGTACAATATAGTGATAATTTGTGATCTGTAAAAATAATTGAGTTATTTTGAAGACTAAATAAAGGAGAAAATATTATGTTTGCTTCTGTTTTTAAAATTTCATGAGCGATTTTAATTCTTTTTTCTTTTTCCACTGCTCACATTAGATAAAATCTTATAGGATAAGGATAGTCACAATGCAGATAGAATCATCTACGTATTATTTTGTTTGTGGCTTGCAAAGATTAAGGGACGCATGAAAATTATTAAATTATTATTAAACAATCGAAAACTTAATAGCTTACCGTCAAAACCAAAAAAAAAACTGATAAACTAATACTTCGTTAGGAATTAATGGTTAAAAGCTGCTTACCAAAATTGTTTAAAAAATTGTGGTTAAATCATAAAAAAATTAACAAAGGAAAAATTATTGAAAAAACTAAATAGTGATATATTGAGTGCGGGCTTGATAAGCAATAGTCACCTATATTGTTTTAAAATGAATTGTTAAACCTAAATGATGTTGGTTGAGTTGGTAATAAATATTAACTAATGTCATATTTACTCTTGAGTTTGAACCTTACTATTGACAATTTTAATTGAAGTAACTAAATCAATAAATCTCTATTTAATAAATATGTGTAAGATGAACAGTTCATTTTCGCAAATATACGTAATTAAAAATTGGGTGAATTATATTATCAATTATATTATATTATAGTTATAATTATATTATATTATATTATATTTATTTATATTATATTATATTATATTATAATTATATTTGATATTATATTATATTATATTTATATTATATTTATATTGATATTATATCCCATCCTCGTCGTGTATTAAAAGAAACCACTATTGACTTTTCACGTTACTGTTTGAGGAATCCAAATTTAACCTAGTAAGCGATTGCAAGATTAATCAAAATAATGTTAAGCGACAATAAATATCATGCATCTTAATTCTTCATATATGTTAAAATTATTTTGATTAATTTGATCGTCTTAGCTATGTTAATATTCTCCTCCTCAAAAATAGCGTAAAAATCAAGACTTTTCTAATAATTACGTGACGAATGTAGTATTATATTATATTATATACATACTTGTATCAAAGGCAATCTTTTTGGAACTATATTTGGCGTTGGTGTTAACTCCAGTACCTTTTCGCCTGCTTGCGACCCGCTTTGCCGCGTACCCTCTTTTTTGAAAAAAAAATTGTTGTTTTGTTTTTAAGAAAATAGATTAATTAATTTCAGCTTGAAAATTTCGGCTTGAAAAGGATGTGTGTATTTGTTGTGTTTTGGAGCAATTTGAGAATTGATTATGATAATAGGATGTGGGGATTTTTTATCATTCGGGTATTATTGCTATTGCATAGATAGTGGACCATGTTTTATTTCAATTTATGTATGGATTGGCATGGTCCTCTTTTTGCCCGACTTTTTTTGTTGTTTATTTATCTATTGATTTAGTTACGATTTAACAACTTTTTAGGTAATTATGTTTATCAATTTCATTAAGAGATTTGTCCCCATAATTTATAAGTTCAGTGGATTTTAAAAATCACTGATATCGATGAAAATGGTAGTAACAGATATACGAAGAAAAAATCCATTGGCACACGGCACAATGTTCACGGCTCAGTTCTTATTTCTAGTGGCATATATAAGGGAGTTCAATCAATTATTTCTTGTGGTAATTGCTAAACTACAAGTTGCCAATACTCTTTTGCCTCTAGTGAAGATTCTAATAGAGCGTGGAAGGTTTGCTTCTTGCTCACGTTGGGCAAAAGGGACATACAATTCATTAAAATTTGAAGGCTAACTTAGCCCAAGAGAGAGTACCTAGGTTAATCTATCACCAAACTCACTACACCCAATAAATAAAGTTCACTTTATCTCAAGAAGCATTCAACTTCAAAACGCATCTAAGAAATTTGAAAGTAGAAGGGTGTATTGTAGGGAGAACTTTATACTTGCGCTTCGTAATCGTTTTAAATTGGGCACACATAAGAGAGAATTGCGGAATTTCTATGTAAAAAGATGTAAATGCTAAATTAACTATGTTTGAATTGTATTTGGTGATGACATAAAACAAGTTGTTAATAATATAGAGGAGAGAGTATAAATGGAATCCATTTGGACAAATAAACTCAGTGTACATGAGTTATTGGAGGTAAATTAAGGCAAACAAAAGTAATTTCATACAATTTTTTTAAGCGCAAAATAGAGATTAAGTTTGAGTTTGTCTTGGGCAATTAATATAATTATTTTTAAATATAGTATTTTGTTGTAGATTAAAACGATATGGAGTAAGTATAAAGTATGTGAATAAAAAGTGTTTTGCCGCCTAAACTTAAGAGAGCACACCGGCAAGTGTATTTTATCATCACAAAGTTCACAAGTCAAAGGCAAAATGCATCTAGAAGAGTAAGTATATGTTTAGTGGGCAGTCCAAAAGAAATAAATTAAGATTGTAGTTCCAACTCTCTGTCTCTTTTAAGCTCTATGCAACCCATGAGTTCATG
>SNQN01008954.1:0-10026 GCA_008642245.1 Bassia scoparia | reverse complement strand
TCTGCGCCTCCCTAGGTTTGTATGCGTGTCCCAAGTCTTCACACGCCTCTGCCCGCGCATGCACACGTGCCTGCACAGACTGCCTTCCATTCCTGAACCATTTTAGGCTCGCACGCGCGTCCCAAGCTTGCCCGCGCCTGCCCTACCCACGCCTGCAGCCTTTCTAGAACACTTTTTGGCACGTCCGTGCCTCTGGACGAGCATCCTTCCCTCGCACGTGCGTCCGCAAGCGTCTACGTGGCAGCCTTTGACGTTTACTCTTGACTTGTTGACTTGACTTGGAGGAAGCTTTGAAGCACATGTCTGAATCAGTAATGGCAAACTTGTAATTATATGAGCTTGTATTTTGGGCTTTGTATATATAGTTTGAGGAGAGAGAAACTAAGTAGTAAGTAAGTAAGTAGAATTAGAACAAGTAGTAATAAGTAGACATTTTAGAGAGTAATTTTCAGATTTCTATTTGTTTCTTCTTCTTCTTCCTTCAATCACCATCAGAGCGTAGCTTCAAGTTTCTTCAATTTGCCCTAGAATCTTCATTTCTTGCTCAATTCTTACAATCTTTTTATGCTTTTGACCTAAAATTTTGAGGTAATTCCATTTATTTACTTAGATTTTAGTTTTATTGTTGTTTGCTATTAGTTTTGCTTGATTTTCGTTTTGCAACTTTTTGTGGGTATTGTCAATGCTTTTGCTTTTGAGTTCTTTTGTTACTAGATTCATTGTCCTTGTGTTTGTGAAGGTTTTGGTTGTTGTTTTGCTTGATTTGGAGTAGTATTGAGTAGTTTCTTTGATAGCCTTTTTGTTGATACAATTGCTTGCTTTAATGGCTTCTTATTCATGGTTTTCCTTTGTTCTTCGTGTTATTCAAGTTCTAAGCATGTTGTGTGAGTACTGTAGTAACTTAGAGTGCTAGAAGTCCCTTCTTTAATCATTTCAATTCCAAGATGATATAATTTGTTCTCTCCAGTCATCATACTTGCCTTGAATTGTTATTTCTCAAACCTTTTGCTTTGGATTTGGCCACCCATTGTTTTTCGGGTGAGAGGTGCTTGATTCAACCCTTTGCAAGGGATTGTGAGAATTGACTTGGGCATTGGTTTGATTCTTGATTGTTCAATTCTAGTAAGAGCTTGAGGGGACTTAGGTTTGAACTTGAATTGAGATGGTTAGTTGACTTGGGAAATGATATTAATCAAATTTCCAAACCATGATTGCAATGACCCTTTTTGATGAAGTAGAACACATACTTTGATTTGCATTATCCTTAACTATAGAAGGTGACAACTAGTATATCCTAGGTTTTTTAGACTATTTGTTTTCTCAAAGCTTATTTCAAGTGTTTCCATTAGCTAGTCTTAATTCAAAATTCCCTTTTCAAAGTTTGTTTGGTTGCCAAGCTAGTTAAGTTCGGATTTAAAAATCTTTTGTTTCCTTCCCCGTGGATCGACCCCTTACTTACTACTATACCTGTGTATAGTTAGTGGTATCGGTTTATAAATAGTATTTGAGAGTGTCCGGTTCAGTTTTCACCGAACGACCCTAGCCGACACCCATCACACCTTCACAACACAAGAGTCCCTTCTTCATAATTCGGGGTGGCTACCATTGCACTAATGATAGCCACTTAATGCCTCTATCAACAAAGTTCGCAAAGGACGCTTTCACCTCAACATGTCAGGGGGCTTGAGGCCAAAACTTTAGTCTAGAAGGCTCTATCTTGCATGTATTTCAAAAACTACTTTAACATGTATTTGCTTCCTTGAATGAGTGTTAAATAAAAGTCATTGCATTCCACAAAACATTGCACTATAGTCCTTGCATACTAGGTCTAAGTCAAGTGATATTTTATATCGATTTTATATTATACTAAATCAAGTGATTTTGTGTTAAAATATCGCAATCAAATTGTAGACACCTAAAAATGTCTCCCAAATGAGTAATCAATGATGAAGTATACCACATGTCGCAATTAATTCGAACTCGAAAAAACGCAATTGAACTCGTAATGAAGCTCGAAATATGTGAAGTCAAGTCACACTCGAAATTATGAGTCAAAGGTCAAAAACAAGGCAAAAATATTTTCTTTCGGTTTTCTCGATAATCTCAAAGGTTTTCAAACAAGTTACGCTGGCGATTCTCATGCTTTTTGTTTTTCATCGTGTTCCTCACATTTTTCTGAATCCGCCAGTATTTTTAAATTATTTTTCTGATTTTTCTATGATTTTCTATGAATTTTGCAATGTTTAAATACGCAGAAAATACGTGAATAATTAGAAAATACGCGGAATGTTCTAGAATCATACTTTCTTGCGAAAGGAGGCGTCTAGAATAATCCGTAATCTTAGAAAATCGAGACGTATGGCAAAGAATTATTCCGAATCAAAATATTTCAGATTTTTTTGGAAAAAATATATACACAGAAGCCTGCGTATATTCGCTTCTTGGAGCGTATATACGCAGGGTATATACGCTGCCCTTGAGGAGCGTATATACGCTGCCCATGAGCGTATATACGCTGCCCCTCAGCGTATATACGCTCCTCTTCGAGCCTCCGCGCCTATAAATACGTGCCTTGCCTTAACCTTTGACACACGATTTTCAACACGATTTTTCAGTACGACTTCCGACTTCCAACTTCCAACTTCTAAGCATTCTCTCATTCACAAAACTCTCTTTCACAAAACTCTTTCACAAATACACATAAACACGAGTCTTTTGCGTTCTTTCGATTCGTTTTGACAAGCGAAAACAAGGTTGAATTCTGAGATTACTCACCAATAATTCTCTCTCACTTTCTTTTAACTTGATTAACCATTATTATGAGTTTTAATGTAATTTTCACAATGTAGAAACCGACTTTGAATCGTCTCATGTAAATATGTAGGATTATTGTTTATGCTTTTAATTCGTTTTCGTTCATCTTTATTATTATTACTTCTATCACTTGTCAATACTAACGATTTCTTATTCTTGTATAGCGATTCAAGGCGAAAGATTCATTGCGCTCGTTTTTCATCATGAACTAACAATTGTTTTATTTGTCTTTATATAGCGATTCAAGGCGGAAGATTCGTTTCGCTTCGTTTTACAAACTAACCTTTGTTTTGTTTGCAGATTTAGGGTAAGATTGAGTTTGTATATATATTTTGAAGTTCATATACTTCATATTGTCATTGTTGTATAATTTGTATATATTTTGCTAAACAAAGACCGGAAATTATGTGAATCACTTTAAAGTCAGATTAACTATGGACAACCGGTTTTTAGGCACCGTTTTAACATGATTAATACAAAGTGGTCACAATTTCTAGGTTAGGTAGTCTCTTGTGCATAATAGAAACATACTCACTTAGTAATCTTTAGGGCTTAGTACGCTATAAGGTTGCGAATATGTAAGTTGTGTGCATCCAATAAATCGTGTTTAATGGAATTACAATGAGACCGAGTAGAGGCCGCTACATGCGGGCGGATTGGGTTACTGATTCAATCCGTACCATGTCCCCGAACCCACGACTGGTTACTTGATTGGACGTGGGGCCATTGTTTTGGCACCAACGTTTCGGGCGTCCGTGAATAACCTTTCTAGGCACGGTGGCGACTCCCCTTACTCGACAACACTACCCCAACGCACTCACGTGCGGGTTCCGTGGCTCAAGCCCACGCAAAGCACCTCGATGTAGTACCAAGCCGCGCGCCCGCTATACGCGAGGGCGCGGCCCACGTCCTACAATTTGGCGACTTCACTGGGGATAATCACCGTTAGGTGAAGTGGACAGACTTGAAAAGTCTCGTAATTCCATCATCACGTTTATTAGATTTTGCATTTTGCATGTGACCTTTCGAATAAGGTCGCGCCTTAGGCTCCTTGGTCTCACTATGGGCATGTTCTATGCTCGAGACTACCATAAGGGGGGATACTACCTTGGTTGCATGTGGTTAATTGATCGCATGGCTAAGGCAAGTCCTATCCCGCCCATGCCGTGTGTGCACGTGTTACTGATGCGTGTGCATAAGGGGTATCTTGGCCATACATCGCTAATTGCAAGTGGTGAAAACTGGACCAAGCTCTGCCCTTAGGCGTGGTACACTCTCTGACTTAACCTAGACCGACCATAGTTGACTTGTCATCACGTGTCTTGTATATATGTGCATGTATGGGTCCTAGCCATTGTACAGTTCTAGACCTTAACACAACACTTTCATATAGTCCATGGTCATCTTTTAGTTCACATCATGCATTTCATGGCCCATAGTGACTTTAGTTGACCTCTACCTTAGTCTGTCCTACAAACTTTCGACCTTAGTCCACACAGACTCTGACCCTAGGTCTTGACCCTTGACCATTAGAGTCCACATAGACTCTGACCTTAGGTCTTGACCCTTGACCACTAGGGTAGGCACAGACTTTGACCTTAGACGTTGACTTTAGACTCGACCTTACCTTCAGCCAACATAGGCTCGACCTCTAGGCGTGACCCTAACCACTTAGGACATGTGCATACATTTGGTGCCCTTTCAAAAAAAAAAAAAAAAAAAAAAAAAAAAAAAAAAAAAAAAAAAAAAAAAAAATTCAAAAAAAATTCAAAAAAAATTTTCAAAAAACGAAAGGGCACCTTGCATTCATACATTCATTCTAGGAAAGATGACCATGGAATTAGGACATACATTTGCATCTGCATCCATATATTCAATAATGACCAAGGAAGTTCACTAAGGGTTTATTTCTTTTTGAAACAGGGGTGAAGCCGTCTCCATAGCCCTTGCTCGACCCGAAGAGTTTGAGCCCTCAGCCCAATCCAAACCTAACCTTCCTCCAACCTTCATTACCCATCAGCCTTAACACCACAAAATGGCCTCCCAACAAGAAAAGCTCCAAAAGCTTGCCGAGCAAGTTCAACAGCTTGAAGCTAAGATCAAGGAGTTGACCGAGCGAGCACAAGCTTTCGACAAGCTGGAAAAGGCAATCAAAAAGCCACCGACCCCACCTTCTACCAAGATCATCCTCCTCTTGACCCCAACCTTGCAACCAAACTGCCAAAGGATTTCTCAGCTGAAGATATACCTAAGTTCAAGCCAACTGATGACCCTCGATTTCATATCAAGGGATTTAAGACCACCATGGCACTTAAAGGGATTGACTCTGCCTTGTTTCCAATGGTCTTTCCCCTTTCCTTGGAACCGATATGTCAGAAGTGGTTCTTTTCACTTCCTGAGAAAGAAATAGCTACTTGGGAAGACATCATCCACGCATTCATGGCAAGATACAAAGGTAACATCCAGACCCAAACGTCCTTCCGAGAGCTTGAAATCCTTAAACAGGGAGAGAACGAGGGGTTCACTACCTATCTGACTAGATGGAGAGGAGTTGCTGCCACCCTAGTCTCCGCTCCTACTGAAGAAGAGATGGTCAAGACCTTCATTTCTAACCTCCAGCCAGAATACAAAGATCATCTCAAGTATCGAGGCCTTACCACTTTCGCAAAGGTCTACGACATCGGAGTGGACATAGAGAATGATCTTCTTCAATTCACATGAGTCAGTTGGAGTCTTAGCTTTAGGATCGAGTCGGAGAGTCCCTTTCCCTAGACTATGTATCATTTCTTTTTCCATTTCGGGTCTATGTCATTAGGTTTAGGATCAAATTCTGCAATTAGCCTCTATGTAATAAATTCTTTTGTTAATAAAAGTTTCTTTTTTCTCATTTTCTTTAGCCTCCATATAGTTTGTGCTTCTAACTTTAATGGAATCAAATTAATAATCGACCTCACAATTCAATGGACATTGCCAAGAGAGGCCTTCTTTCATAGCTCCACAAAATAACCTCTTCCCTCCATTCCCTTCGTCACATCAAATCAAAATCCCTTGCAACCCTTTGAGCCATAAACACTATCATTCAGCCTATCATTCTTTCATCACCCACATCGACCTAACCCTTTGGACCAAACGGTGCGTAGGAAAAGACATGTGCCAAAGAAAAAAAGAGAAGAATAAAATGGGCAAAAAGCAAAAAGCAAAAAATCAAAGTTCAATGCCAGTCATCACAAATGCAAATCAATGTCAAAATCCAATGCAAATCCAAAGTTCAAAGCCCAATTCAAACAAAAAGCAAAAGTCTAAAAAGCACACTGCGCACCGTGGGTCACTTCGTGATCATCGAGCCTTTTTCAACCCCAAACCACAGCCTCACATTACAACCACAAAAGCCCTCTCACACGAGGCATTGTCCAAATCATCAACAAGAACTACGACGGTCTGATTCCAAAAGGATACGTAGGAAGCCTCTTCTCGAGGTCCGACCCAATAATTCAATAACATTCTGAGGTCCATCATATAGTCAGAGGCACAAATTCCTAGTGTAGCAACCGACATAGACTCGAGCTTGAACCAACATCATGTAGCCAACCACATCAATTCCCCATTTACTTACCCTTAGTCACAAATTTTAGCCTTGTCTTTTCTTGAACCTTTAGCCTATTCTTTCATACACCTTAAGGGGCTCTCCTCAACTCATCCTTAGGCTATCTCTCTGTAGCAGTCATCAGGCATTCTCCTCAAAGCATCGCATTGCAGCATTTCCTCCATGTTCTCTCCTCATGCAGCATTCAGCTCAAGTTACTGATTTGGGCAAGTCAAAATCACATCCCTCATTCCTTACCATTACCACCACAAAAAGCTAAGCCAAAACCCATGACTCCACAACATTCACCAGCCTTACCTTGCTCCATCAACCATTGCCCTAACCTCGAAAGCTCATCAAGCTGGGGGCTCACCCACTAAACCAACCATCAACACCACAAATTAAGCCATTCCCAAACACCCAAAGCCCATGGGTTGGGGGCTCACTTGCAATCACAAGCATCACCTTTGCTCGAATGGGGGCTTGAGACGGCTCCATCCCGCAATCCAAAAGCATTTTACCATTAGTCTACTTCCTTGGTCATTTCATGCATTAGATCTAAGAATAGACTTGCATTACGCATATAGCCATTGCAAACACTTCATAAGCATCATTGCGCATTGAGTTTACATACATCATCATGCATATGCATCCTGCACAAACACATTACACATTGCACATTACACATTGCACCACCTCAACACGAGGCTAGGGCCCATCTTACATGCATTTGCCTGCACACGCCTATACGACATTCATCGCTATACGCGATCGTTGCTACACGCAACATTCTTCCCGAAAAGCCAAGGTCAGCCGTAGGGAAGGTTTCCTGAGGAACGAGGCGCTTCCGAAGGAATTCATCACTCACATGCCTATACGGCATTCATCGCTATACGCGATTGTTGCTACACGCAACATTCTTCCCGAAAAGCCAAGGTCAGCCGTAGGGAAGGTTTCCTGAGGAACGAGGCGTTTCCGAAGGAATTCATATCATCACTCACATGCCTATACGGCATTCATCGCTATACGCGATTGTTGCTACACGCAACTTTCCCCGAAAAGCCAAGGTCAGCCGTAGGGGAACCTTCCGAAGGAACGAGGCGCTTCCGACGGAACTTACATTACGTCTTCCCGAAAAGCCAAGGTCAGCCGTAAGGAAGGCACATACATCACAACTCTCCCCGAAAAGCCAAGGTCAGCCGTAGGGGAACTTTTCGAAGGAACGAGGCGCATCCGACGGAACTTGCATTATTCCTTCCCGAAAAGCCAAGGTCAGCCGTAGGGAAGGCATCTACATCATTTTCTTTTCCCGAAAAGCCAAGGTCAGCCGTAGGGAAAAGCTACCTGAGGAACGAGGCGCTTCCGAAGGTATTCATCACCTCATTTTCTCCTGAAAAGCCAAGGTCAGCCGTAGGGAGAAAGCAGCCCGAGGATCCAGGCGCTTCCAAGGGCATAAAACCGCATGGGGCGCGGTAACAGGTAAAACTAACCTTTGTTTTGCAGGTACCGGCGAAAAAGGGTGACTCAGGGTTACAGAACGTCTTGAGTTGCTCTCCGTCCCAAATCAAATACTTTGACTGTCGTCTTACGAGATTTTCGTCTCTTCAGACTCAGTCAAAGTGGGGGCTTCTTCACACAACAGCTCCTTTGCACACTTCGGGTTTTGGAATTGTCTCCCGCACCAGAAATTCCATATATGCACACCAGAAATTGTCTCTCCTTCGCTTCGTTTTACAAACTAACCTTTGTTTTGTTTGCAGATTTAGGGTAAGATTGGTTTGTATATATATTTTGAAGTTCATATACTTCATATTGTCATTGTTGTATATTTGTATATATTTTGCTAAACAAAGACCGGAAATTATGTGAATCACTTTAAAGTCAGATTAACTATGGACAACCGGTTTTTAGGCACCGTTTTAACATGATTAATACAAAGTGGTCACAATTTCTAGGTTAGGTAGTCTCTTGTGCATAATAGAAACATACTCACTTAGTAATCTTTAGGGTTAGTACGCTTAAGGTTGCGAATATGTAAGTTGTGTGCATCCAATAAATCGTGTTTAATGGAATTACAATGAGACCGAGTAGAGGCCGCTACATGCGGGCGGATTGGGTTACTGATTCAATCCGTACCATGTCCCCGAACCCACGACTGGTTACTTGATTGGACGTGGGGCCATTGTTTTGGCACCAACGTTTCGGGCGTCCGTGAATAACCTTTCTAGGCACGGTGGCGACTCCCCTTACTCGACAACACTACCCCAACGCACTCACGTGCGGGTTCCGTGGCTCAAGCCCACGCAAAGCACCTCGATGTAGTACCAAGCCGCGCGCCCGCTATACGCCGAGGGCGCGGCCCACGTCCTACACAAATAAAATCAAATGATATTTTATTTCGATTTTATATTATACGCAATCTTCAAAAAAGGGAAAACGAACCATCCAAAAACAGGCAAGTACAGGGTGTAATTAAGCCCAGTTTTGGGTCTAATTGCGCCCATTTCTTGCCTTTTTTGGCTTTGGCCTATAAATATAGGCCGATCCCCCTTCATGTGCAACATCTACGCACACCATATACTTCAAATACTTCCCTCTTTGCCATTTTCTCTCCTCATATACTCTCTCTCACACATTCAAATTCACACAAATTATCTTGCATTTTAAATACAATTACAAAGTTCTTTAAGGGTTCTTTAAGGTTGTAAAGGGTTTTTCAAAGGTTCTTAAGGGTTTCAAAGGGTACGGTCTAAGGCATCGTTCYCGATCGAAAGCCAGTGTCTCAATCTCTTAACACCCTTTTGCATGTTTGTTAGAAATTTGACTTTCTATGCAAATTAGCATGTAATATTGATTAACAACTATTCGACATGAATTAAAATCAACATTAGGCACAACCTTTAATTCTTGTTGGATGCTTGCACGCTTGCAAATCACACAACTATTACGTCCTAATCAAGACCGGCAAATTGCATGTTCTCCACCTAATAAGACTAATCCATGGACAAATTGGCTTTTAGGCACCCTTTAATACAGATGTAAATAACACATGTCGCAACTATAAATTAGTCCTTTGTGCATCTATTTCTGTTAAGCAACCCACATATTGTAGATACGTACTATAGATACATACATTTGTCCCTAGCCCAATACGACCAATGATAAGACACCCCTCACAATGCACAAGTCAAATCGAGAGAGCTAGGACCCTGACATGCCCTAAAAAAGGCAAAATCCCTTGCAACGAACACCTCTTCCAGGTATATAACACCTCAAAAAGTAAGTTCAAATTTTAAATAATTTTTACTTATTTTTAAACATTTTTCTAGAATTGTTTGGAATTTTTTGGAATTTTTCTAAGCATTCTTGGCAACTTTCGGAATTTTCAACAATTTAATTAATTTTACAATAATTAATTAAATTATCAAAACAATTCCAAAATTTAGGAGATTTTAACACAACGCACTATTTTTCACAAGGAATTTTTACTTATTTATTCAAAAATTTTTTGATTTATGGTTTAATATTTACGAATTTCTTAAGCAAAAACGAAAACCGAGCAAAGCGGGCCATACCAGGATATTTTGCCTCGAGACAAGCTTCCCGAGGAAGCCAATATCCCGAGCATC
>SNQN01008953.1:15567-27155 GCA_008642245.1 Bassia scoparia | reverse complement strand
AGTGGCTCATCGCTTCGTTTATTCAAGGTACGTACCACTTGCGTAATCCTTGAATCTTATGTATGCTTGTGGTTGTTTGTGAACTTAGAAGCATGAGTAGGAATCATCCATGGAATTGTTTGRTAGACATGAGTAATGTAATTACCAAAGTCATAGTCAACTATATTGAAATTTGGGATGTTCCTGAGGATTGTTTTGGGAAATTGTTGTTACTCTGGATTTGTGCACGTTTAGAGTATTGACAATCAGGGGTTGGGGTTGCGATTTTATTCGCTTCCTTTCTAGGGCCGTTTGATCAACGCGTCTCTTTATATTTATTTTAAAAATGGATTTTATCAAAAATGGGGGTTAGTTTGAGATCTCATCTAACTATGGTGACGGAGTCGCGCCCGTTCGCCATCTGGTTTATTGAACTTTTTGATGCCTTTCGACGGGGAGGCATGGGTGTAGACACCCAAATGTGTCTCCCCAAATGAGTAACCGATGATGAAACATACCACGTTTCGTGATCAATTTGATTCTGAAAAGACGTAGCTGAACTAGTAAAAAAAGGCTCGAAATATGTGAAGTCAAGCTCGAAATCATGAGGCAAGAGTCAAATAAGAGGCAAAAAGTATTTTCTTTTATTTATTCTAATTATTTTCTATTTTTGAAATTTTCTTTTTAACTTTAGGATTTTTTAAAATAATTTATACTAGTGATTTTCAGAATTTCCACTTTTCATTGCATTCTTCTCATTTTTCTGAGTTCACCAGTATTTTTAGATTATTTTTCCGATTTTTCTATAATTTTCTGAATTTTACAATATTTACATAAATTAAAATACGCAAAAAATACATAAAAAATCAGAAAATACTTTAAAAATACCAAAAAATACATGGAATGTTCTAGAATCCCCTAGAACTGTATTTTCTTGAAAAAGGGGGTGTCTAGCTTCATTCACAATCCGAGAAGAATCGAAATATTTTCGAAGAATATCGAGAATAATTGAGCGTATATACGCTCCTATGAGCGTATATACGCTCCTATGAGCGTATATACGATCGTTTTAAGCGTATATACGCTCGTTTTTGCTTTTTCGTGCCTATAAATACCCTCTTTTGCCTCATTTTCGAAAACTTCACACGTTGCTAAGCTTTACATACTCTCTCACTTTCTCATTTACACTCTCTTGATACTACATACAAACACACAAATACGAGTTCTAGCGCTCTTTTGAATCGAATCGACGAGCGAAATCAAGGTATAACTCTGAGGTTACTCACCCAAAACCTTCATTTCGCATTCTTTTAACTTGATTAATAACTATTACGAGTTTCAATTAAACTAATAAAATGTAGAAACCCACCTTTCAGTTGTTGGCAAAGATGTAAATTTAATGTAGGAATTTAATCTTCTCATTTTTGTATTTTATCCAATGTCATTTTCATTTTCGTTATTACATTAGTTCATTATGCAATACTAACATGTTTATTTGATCCCTTGTCTACGGGACCTCGATCAAAGACACTTTTTCCGGCAATATTAGAAATGTTTATTTGTACTTTGTTCTAGCGGATGTCATCAAGGCGCTTTTTTATTATACTGTCTAATTACAGAGTCAGTTGTTGGATTGGCTAGTGGTCGACCAGAGGAAGGATGACGGTATATATACTATATATATATATATGATATTATATATAATATATATTTATATAGTAGGTATAATTGGTAGGCAGTTTGATGTATAATATATACTAAGATAATACATAATAAGTATGTGTAGTAGCAATACATTATATTATTAATATTACTATCCAGTATATAAGTATATATATTAAGAATGCGAAAATTATTGTGGGAACCACATTAGAAGCTCAGTTGCTAAATTCACTTGACGACCGGTTGATGTTTATTTTTCGTATTGTTGTTAGATGTAGGTATTGTTTCCGATGTTTTTCTATAATTTCTGAGAATTTTACAATATTTACAAAATTAAATACGCAAAAAATACATAAAAAAATCAGAAAATACTTTAAAAATACCAAAAAATACATGGAATGTCTTAGAATCCCCTAGAACGTATTTTTCTTGAAAAAGGGGGTGTCTAGCTTCATTCACAATCCGAGAAGAATCGGAATAATTTCTGAAGAATATTCGAGATACGTCTAGAGCGTGATACTACGAATCGTTTTAAGACGTATATACGCTCGTTTTTGTCTTTTTCGTGCCTAAATACCCTCTTTGCCTCATTTTCGAAAAACTTCACCACGTTGCTAAGCTTTACAATCACTCTCTCACTTTCTCATTACACTCTCTTGATACATAACAATACACAAAATACGAGTTCTAGCGCTCTTGAATCAAATCGACGAGCGAAATCAAGGTATAACTCTGAGGTTACTACACCCAAACCTTCATTTCGCATTTCTTTAACTTGATTAATACTATTACGAGTTTCAATTAAACTAATAAAATGTAGAAACCCACCTTTCCGGTTGTTGCATGTAAATATGTAGGATTATCTTCCTCATTTTTGTTTTATCAATGTCATTCATTTTCGTTATTACTTATTATTATCCGTCAATACTAACATGTTTATTTCTTGTTCTAGCGGATCGATCAAAGACACTTTTTCGTCAATATTAAATGTTTATTTGCTTTGTTTAACGGATCGATCAAAGCGACTTTTTATTATATTCAAACGATTTGTTTGATTGGCAGTGACAAGGTAAGGATGACGTATATATATACTGAGTGTGCCACGGCGCGCGATGCGGGCCTGTTGCGCGGTCTCGACTTTAGAGTATGGTTTAATCATTTGCGGATGTGGTGGTTCGCCGGACTATGGTAGGAGCATGTATAATTGCTAATGAAGCGCTCGGATAGAAAAAGTCAAGTGGATTTAGAAATGCATTATGAGGCTAGTCGATGATCTAGTTGATTAGTATTTTTAAAAAATGTCAGTAACCCTCCGATGAATTTAATATTGAGCATACACATTGTCTTGGGTACGACAAAAGACACCATAAATATTTGACGAATAGTTACTGAAACAAAAATGTAGAAGAATTAAAAAAAAATCAATATTTTGGCTAATATTAGGCAAACTGATTGTATTCATATTTTTGCCAATATTTGCGAGAGCGCGTCGTTGTGCGTCTCCACTCTAATTTATGCCCAATAGTATAGTTGAGAATATTTTGGCCAATAATATAAGTTGAATATTTGTATCCATCTGTGGTGTAGTATTAATAGTCAACTAACGCATTAGTTTGTCTGTTCATACAAATGTGAAGTTTCCTCTATGCATTGTCAGTGCTAAAAGGTCTTGGCATGTACCAACTATTCATAACAATAGTTATAGCTTTATCTAACTTCTGATGCAATGATGTGGTTTGACTCTAATTTATTATCATTATACTGAATTTTCAAGTAGGAGTCTATTTATTGTCTCTCGTTTTGAACTTTTTGCCGCATTTGTCTAAAACATTTCTATTTGCAAAGAACTCTAAGTGTTTCCGTGTTGCTGACAGTGAGGTTGCCAGATGCTCTAGTTACAATACAAGTGATGGGAAGGCCCTAATAGTGTTCTAGTCTTTTTTGCTAGAATGCTAGAGTAAGGGTAGTGATTAATCCCTTTGCAGAACTTTCACAATTTCTCTTCTCCCGCTGGTATTGTAGGTTGTTTAATTTTTGTAGGCGTATCATTACACCTACTGGGTGATCAATACACTCCTTGAACAGGCAACGATCTGTTGCCCCTGGTCTATCTGAGTCTGATTAATAAAATAATGGTATAAGACGCAGGTATGTTGTAGATGGCGAGTTATGTGTAGTCACACTCACGCACGAATTAGTCTCAAACACACAATGCACTCTTAAGGATCATTTGTATTGATACAATTGGGTGTCAAATTGGATTTGCAGTGCGGAATCCACTCGATCAACTCAAGGATAAATTATGATAGCATCCTCATCATATTGTCAGATTCAGGAAAATTGCCCGACCTAGCTCGGTATGAAGTCTAGATAGCACCTGATCGAATTACCATTTTACCGAATTTACACTACATAAACTACTGTAGCTCACTAAGAAACCGATCCCAACCCTATTGGCCAATTTGCCAGATAAGCAGGTATAGACAGCAACCAATCAACAGGAGCAAAAAGATGCTGCGGCTAATTGACAATTGGCAAGACACATCAACGGAAAGTACGAAAGAAATGAACTTCGTTTGACCGGATGAAGGTAGTTCTGAATCACAAAGGATCAAAATATAACAATTTTCTATAATCGTATTCGCAACAAAACACATTACATCACGAAGGAGTATCACATTGAACACAACACTCCTGTGATCTTTCAACAGTCAAAAAATAAAAACTAACAATGGCTACAAAGCGGCTTGTTATCACCACCGTTGGTGTCTTCCGTCAACAGGTGTTGCGCAATGGTCCCAATTAGACTGCTGCCAGTGCAGAATCTGTCATCTAATGGCCAGTGACAAGGGAGAGATAAAACTTGATTTCGATGTAATGCTAACAACCATTACGACAAATATCTCAAACTTTTGATGATTAAAATAGATGAATGCTGTTTAGCATATGACCTTGCTGGCGGATTGTTGTTGGACGACGCCAGTCCTAGTTTCCTCATAAAGACCTTCAACCCAGAAGTTGCACATGTGCACTGCAGGAATTAGGCCTTCTAGTACACAGGAGTTCACAATTCATCAGATCAATAACAGAGTAGACATGCATAGAAGGGAACCAAACTCACTAGTGGAATAAAGGACATCCTTGGCTCGGGCCAAAATAGAGTTGCTGCCTCGGGGCCTAGCCCGCATAGCTAGCAGAATCGTCGCTGCATACTTAATTCGCAAACTAACAACTAGTGAGAAAGCTCTGATCACCAATGTTGTAGGAGCTATTGCTCACTCTGTAAAGAGAATACAGAATGGTAGAGAAGGGAGATAGTTAGCAGAAGTAGAAGATAGAAGAAGATAGGAGAGAGAGAATAAGAGAGTAAGTAGGAGAGTTTATTATTTCTGTAAAATCATACATACAAATGATGTGATCATGGATATATATAGAGCATGATCACCTGTTACAACTCATGTAGCTCAGAACAACTAATGACAGCTAACTAAGAGTATATAACTAATTGTTATCTAACTAGAATATTGTTGACTCCCTATTTACACCATAACATTCCTTCCCCCTTAGAAAGACTTGCCCTCAAGTCTTATCTACTTTCTTCCAAACATGTAGCTTCAAATAAGCAAAGGAATGATGCGGCCCATAGTGAAAGATGCGGCCTTGGTTGGCTGAAATGTAAGTGGCACGAACCATGTGCGTTGTATTATCTTCCTCAGAAGAGTTGTCTGGTGCAGCTTCAAAATCTAATGGGATGACATCGATTGGGTTCGGGTCTTCTGGTAGAAATCCATAGAAAGTGACCAGGTGAGAACTAGAAAGATTTCCATAGCTAAGAAAGCACTATTCACCCCTCTTGCACGGTCTTGAAAGAGGAAACTTGATCGTATTTGCCTCAGGATCCACACTGCTATAATGCATGATATGAGGGCAGCCTGAATCACAAGCCCATAGATATTGCCCCCGTGTGTAATACTCTGAAGGAAATACATCAGGATAACTGATGGAGAGTGCAGGAAACAACTCATCATATTGAATCCGCAAATGCTCCTTGGCTCGACATATTTCTTCTGAGGCCAATGTCTCATCCAAAGCTACCATTGCATCCAGACCAAAGCTCAATCCAGTGTGAAAATGCTTAGGCAGTGTATCAAAGTAGAGCCTGTACTTCGAGTCAGCATTGTGTCTTAACAGAACCTCTACATCTTCTTTCTCACCTTGCCCAACAAATGACAATGGAGGAGGCTTTGGTGGGGGCCTAATATGGCTTGCAACAGTAGCACAACCCTTACAGTGGTGCTGATAAGGAATCATCTCAACACCAAGAATCACAAGTTTCAAGTACAACAATGCTCCACTAGGCTTTGCATCCAAAACTTTATCCATTTGACTTGAATTCTCAGATTGTACTCCAATAACCTTCATTTAGGGTCCTTGACAAACCCATGGCAGCAATACTTCAACAGAATCAAGAGCCTTTGTGTTGGATTTCACACCCACTTCCTCAATTTCAGGTGTTCCTACAACAACTTTAGACCCAATCTCACTTTCCAAGGTAGCTTTCTTGCACTTATTAGACCCTCTTTCCATACTAACTCCAACACTTGGTAGAGTAGGCAATATTGGTGGTCTTGTGTTTGAGGTCACATGTGCAGTAGGTGTAGTTTGAAGTGAAACTTGTGGCTTAATATTAGTTGGAGTAGGGAGCAAAGGGGGTTGTAAATTGGCAAGTAGAACGATTGATTGGTTGTTGATGTTTGAGGGAGTAGAAAGAACAATTGGTTTAGGATGAAGAGAAGGAAGAGAYGATTTGGTTGATGAAGAATTGGGTATGCATGCAATTTGTGTAGAGTTCTTTGAAGATACCAGTTGTAGTTTATTTAGAATATTCTACTGCCTTGGCTAGTGAACTAGGCTTGAATGCCTCCACAAAGGACTTAACCTCAGTTTGCAAACCATCAAGAAAGCATTGTAGAACATAAGAATCAGGAAGCACTTTAGCCTTCTTAGACAAAGCAGCCCTTGCTACAAGAAATTCAGCATGATATGACTCTATTGAGCCATGTTGTTTCACCTTCTTGAACTCCTCTAACACATCAATACTAACTTCATCTCCAAATTTATCAACTACAGTAAGCATAAAATCAACCCAATCAAGAAAAGCACACCTTCTCCAATACAAGTAATCATTCACCCAATTTGTAGCCTTATCCAACATATAWTGAGAAGCTAATTTCACCTTTTCATGCTCTTTAACACCATTAACAGAAAAGTACTTGGCACAATCTTTAATCCACATTCTAGAATTAAACCCATAAAACTTAGGAAAATCAGATTTTGGTGCATACCATGCATTTCTTGTAGAATCGGTTGATGACTCATGGTATTTGGGGTCTCCTCCTTTGATTGAATTTGGACCCATTGAATCCTTCATTGCCTCATGCATACCATATTGTGTCATTTGATCAATTTTAGAGGTGGGTTCAATCAAATTTTATACCTAAAATGATGGGTAATCAAAGGAATATGCAATTGTTGGAGGAAAAATTCTGGTTTGTAGTTGAGGAATTTTATCAAACACCTTGTGTGCAAGGAAAGAWMTCTGAARTGGGTATTTTGTGGGAGCAATAATGGCAGCAAGAAATGGATAATTCAACAGTTGAATTTACCCAATGCAAGTATGAAACAGGAAGCTAAACTTTTCCAATAAGAACAGAAATAAAAAATAAAACTGAAAAAGAGATATGAAGATGGTTTTAATGAGTGGAAGAAGACGAAGTGGTTGAATGGTGGAGGTGATGGACTGGCTCTAGAACCATTGTTAAAGGAGATTTTGCTCAACTGTAAAGAGGTAAGAAAATAGGGTATGAGGAAAAGATAGTAGAGAGAAAGGAAGAAAAGCTAAGAGAGTGAATAAGAGAGTAAGTAGGCAGATGCTTATTATTTCTGTAAAATCATGACTTACAGATTGATGTGATCATGCATATATATAGAGAGATGATCTGTACAGCCGTTAGCTCAGAACATATGCGCTAAATAGGTAAACACTATGTTCAACACTAGGACAGGCTATAGATAGTTGCTAACTCTACTCTATTTTACTACAACTAAATCAATTTACCATAAATGCCTCTAAGAAATGAGAGAATCTATATCGATAACAAACTAATGTATGAGGTATTCTAAATATTTGCAGCATATAATGTATTCTTAATATCAGAGTGTAAATCAATTATCACACATTGATTAACATACAATGAGCATTAATGAAAGAAGCGAAAATGCTCGATACAAACAATTATTGTACTATTCTAAACTCAATCATCACTGGCTTTGATACATTCGTCTTATTCTAAGGATTAAAAGAAAGAGGAATAGGATGTGGTTTTAATGGAGCATACATGATAAAAAATAATTGTAAGGTAGGGTGTTGTTCGGGTAGTTTTTTTATGTTGGTAACTGTTTATAACATGATTTTGCTAAATAAATGACTCCTGGTTAATTTTTATACTTTTTCAACCGATAGCATTTGAGAGTGGATAGCGTTAAATACGACTTTTTTCAAACGCTAGCAAGATAAGCATTTTAGTTTTTAGCGGTTTAAGTAGATAAAAAGCGTACATGGTAGATCAATTATGCTTTCACTTAGAATAAAATCGCGTACTGATCTTGGGTAATCACACTCATATTTTATACAATTTTAAGTTTCGTCTGCGCCGTATGCTATCTTCCACTGCTACTTATAGATTTCTTCACTACCCGCTTACTTTTACCTCTAAAAGAGCTACTAAACGGTGTTCATTTATGGCGTGCGGAACATTGTCCATTATATCTAGGCCCGTAACGTTTGGATACGACTAACAGGATCAGCAAATTATAGTTCTCGGAATAGTTGTGTTGTAGACTATATAGTTTATTGAAGGGGGGCTGATAAGATATTGGTGCATCAATAGAGTATTAGGTTTCTGTTTGGTTTCGGAGGAAATAGCTGTCCAGTAAAATCATGTTGCCCTTTTTCCTTATTTATTTGGTAAATGGAGTCTAGAATATATCAGGAATATGATTGGAAACTGTTTATCCCGTTCATTAAGGAAATTAAACCATTTTCCTCTAAATAAACAATGGATAAGTGACAATTTTCTTTTCTTTCTCGGATACGTTAGGTTTCCTTCCAAAACTAGAAAAATGAGAGTATTATAGGAAAGTAATTTTCATACAAAAATGAAGGAATAGATTTTATTTCAAAAATTTTCTGAAAAGATTTCCCCTGAAAAATATTTTCAATAGAAATGTTTTCCTCCAAAACACGAACCTAGAGTTGTGATTTAACAAACTTATGGGGAAAAAGTGAAACGTTTGAGATTTATATGAGAATAGTTTGCCCACATGGAACCGGATGTCATGGGTCATTATAAGTGATGATATAATGAGTGAGACACAATCGAAAGCAGTAGAGATGATGGTAGAGTGTGGTAAAGATTTAATGAATTTAAAATCATAGTCATGGGTTACTGGGTTGATCCTTTCTATATCCATTGGCGTGGTATAGTCCAGGAGATCCTATATGTAACTATCTCATGAATAGCTTTATATTCTCTAAATAAACGTAAAAATGTTATTAATTCTGTATTAATTAAGCTAGTGTATCGTTGCTGTGGTAGTTTTGTGGAACCACCATGTCGAACATGGACCATGAGTTGTACATCATTCCAACAAAGAAACGTTGAGGAAGAAAAGCATACAGACCTACTGCAATGGTTTGCTCATGAAGGAAAGGGTGAAAAGGAATTCGATGTGAAGAGATGTGATTATGTGCTCACTCAGCAGTGTATGGTATACCATCAACATATTAATGTCCAACTTTTTTGACTGAACGTGACATATATCGGTTCAGAAAGGATACCACTCCACCACCTAGATAACGGGTAAGCGGTACGGGACGCTTTGTGTGGGTATGGCGGTAAGGGTTGTGTCGTGTACACTGCAATGGCACGGTGTGTTTTCGATTTCGGCCAAGAGCTGTGGATTGGTGTTCCACCGATGTGTGTTATAGTTTTGCAAGAACGGAGAATAGTGGACTGAGGCCTCGCTGGTAGGGAAAGAAAGTGGCAGACCGAAGTACGTGTGACTTTTGGTTGATAGCCAGCATCGACAACAGAGTGGAAAGATCGAGTCCGGGGGTTCTATGCGTCTCAGTGAATGAGGATTTTGCTGTCATGTTTTGCATATGAACATGCCATACCGCCTGGGGGCTCAAGCTGAGCATAGCATCGTAGTTGCTTAGGCCTAGTTCTAGTACGGAGGTGTGTCTTGATCGTGCTCTGGCTAGGAAGTTGTGAGTCCGTGTTCAGCGCGTACTTCGTTTAAGAGTGTACAGGAGGCTGGTAAAGATGGGAAGAAGTATTGGAAGATTCTAAAGACTATTGTTACATATGTACTAGCGGCCATTTTGGGCGATCCAACGACGATGGTTGCTAAGGTACTAGTAGAGGGTGTGGTGCAACTTGCAGACCTTCTTTAATCACATCAAAAGAATGACGAGATTATGAACGTATATAAATTTGGTGGACTACTACTCTGCTTACTCATATTATGTTATCAAATGGTTTTATGATGGAGCTCGTTGGGCTTATCTATAGTCAAACTATCCTTGTGTGTGGGCTTATGTTGAGCCCATGAGATTTACCATTTTGTTATTCATTCATTGCTTGAGTATCTCATAACTCAACCAAAGAGTAATATGTATAYCAACACTTTTATAAGGATGCTTTTATGACAGACACTTTATTTTGAACTACCATGAGGATGAATGATATAGAAAATTGCAGCCAATAAGTGCATGACACCTATTGAGGAATGACAACATTTAACTTTTGTTATTATGGAGTTTTGGCATATTTCCTATTCCTATATATTTCTTTCCTTTAGTTAATTTCCTTTATAATTCATTTAATTATTAGTTTAAATTATTATGTTAAATACTTTATAATTTCGATAATAAAAATGGTTTTGCATTTTTTTTCTGAAATTATATTTTTTTGGAATTTTATAAACATATTTTGAAATTTCATAAATTTTATTTTTTTTTGGAAATTCCTATTTTCGAAAATTAAAAAATCAATATATATTTTCATGAATTAATAAACTAGTTAAAAATATGAAAGAACTAATATTTAACTATAGCACGCCATTCATCACAATGAAGAATCTCCATTGAAGCRGAATTGCAACATGACAATCACCCATTGAAGAACATCCGTTAAAGTAGTTGGTTAAGATCACAATTTTCCATATTTTTTTGGGAATTTTTTCAATCACTTTCATTATCCGATCACCTATATGTCGTTTGTCACCGACCTCCATGGGGTTTTAACTCCAATTGCCTGAGGAATAAGAAGACTAGGTTGATGTCTGGTAACAGGTATGTTATGGAGAAGTTGTCGTCAATAAAACTTCCTTTTAGACAATGACTAGAATTGTTTCTGGTCTTTGCTTGATCAATTGGTGTCATATTGTATTCATGGTCATTGTCAATGTCTTTTCTTGACATAACCAGACGTTAATAACTTTGACAAAAATGGTGCAAGTAAACATTTTATTTCTCTTAAATACCATATTATCCCTCGCTTTATTTTCAAAAATAAGCTTACAACGTTAGTTTGTTGTTTTTAACTCTATTTTTTCAAATCTTATGAAAAATTTCCATTATAATTGGACTAATATATGTTTCGGAAGAAACAATATGATCGGATGTGGATCTTGATTGATGTTGAGGATGACTTGTTCTGACGTTGCTTTCTTGATGATTGGGTGGCTTATTCTTGATGATCGGCCTATAAAATGAAACAAAGATTACTACCTCGGAGGTTTTCCCGAGTAAGACCTCTCCGAAGCTTAAGTCAGTTCAATGATCTTGAATGGATTGATATTTTAGGAATTTAATGTGAGTA
>SNQN01008952.1:0-27158 GCA_008642245.1 Bassia scoparia | reverse complement strand
TAATTTATCAAACACGACCAAATGTGACCTTGTGTAGGGCAAACCAATGAAGATTTTTTTAGCCAAGTGAGTAATAATTTAGGGTAGATGCCAAAATAGAACATACTTTTGAATATTATTAGGGTTATTCCACGTTAAACTACATCGYATTACATTTGATTTTAAGTAATTCAGAGTCTGTTTACTTCAACTTAACTTTAGTTCAAATCACTTAAATTGAATAAAATATTTYAATTTAATTTAGTTCAGTTTAGGAGCTTTCAACTAATGTAAACATACTCTTATCTTTATAATTAAGCTTGGGATTTACCTCAACATGATGTAGCCAATGTAAACATATATAATTTGTAAGAATTATTTCTTCTTGTGTCTTTGATTGAGATGATAGGTTTGGTTCATTCTTTGCAACTTATAATAACTTAGTTGAATAGCCAATAGGTAAGGAATTGTATTCTCAACTCTAGTGCATGCAATTATCATATCATCATATATACTATACTAAATCATAATCCACTCGCACTAAAATTGGACACTTATCATCACACATTCACGATCTCATTAAAAAATAATCATGCTCTTTTGCTCAAACCTAGTCAAAGCAAGTTTCTTTTAATTTATTTACTAGAAATATACTTCTAATCAAAATACACAATATTATATTAGCTAATAAGATAACTTATAAAATATTGCATGCTAGCTTCAATTTGACATAGTACTGCATACACAGAGTAATATATTGAAATGATATCTTAAGATACGGAATATATCATTTGAGATCTCATATACAAGAATAAAAATAAGAAAAAATCTGATTTTAATAATCACACTTTTACTCGTCATGTTTAGCAGCTTAATTTTTATTTTATTTTTCACTTTTTCTTTATTTTTCACTCCCCTTAACCACTCTCACCTTTTCTCTCCTTCCCACCGCCCACAATCAACCACGACTCCGCAACCCAACACCACTAGGAACCACCATCCCATGAAATGCACACCTCCATAACGCCCACCGCCACCCCATGTCACTCCTCAAAACAAAACAAACAAACCATCCACCGTCACCTCATCTCACCCCTCAAACCAAAGCACAACCATGAAAATTAAATCTATTTATTATCTCATTATTTACTTTTAAAATATTTTTAAAATTAAATATAAATAAACACATAAAAAGAATCTATCTAAATTATATTAAAATGATATTTCAAAAACAAGACATAAAAAAATCTATTACTTTATATCTATTACAAATATTTATGAAATTAATATCTCAAAACAAAATAAAAATTAATTATCTTAAAAATCTAAATATATATATAAAAATAAATTGTTACTCCGTACTACAAAGAACAGTGGCACTGTGCAAATTCACTTCACTTATAAATTAATAATTAATTTAATTTTCTAAAATTTAAAATTATATAATTATGTAAAATAAATAGATATAAACGTAAATTATCATGACATGCGACATAATTTTTTAATCTTTCCACGACCTATTTTAATATAAAAGATTAAATAAAATATAAAAAATTAATACTATAAAACTAACTATTACTCTGTCTATCTTACTTATTATATAATCATTAAAGCTTTTATATATGTTTATATATAAAACTATTTACTATATATATCCTATGTTAATATCTATCTGTAAAACTTATTTTATTATAAATAGTACTTCATTATCCGTTCCCTTTTGTTTGTCATGTTTCCTTAAATGAAATTCCTAAATGTTTCTCTTGTTTAGAATTTTTTTCCATTTTTAACTTCACTTTATCCATTTTTTCTATAGATAAATGAACATATTTATTATTGGAAAAATTAGCAGGTTTAATATTCAACCTCTTCAACGGTCTCTCTAAAAATAAACCAACCTTTTTGATTATCCCAGATAATCAACCTTTGGATACTATTTCCCAAAAATGCACCCTAACCGGTTGGTGAGGAATGGTGACCTATTGAACATGTTAATTGCATCCGTGTCCGCTTAGTGATTGGATGGAATTCAAGCTAAATCTCAATTGATTAAAAATTAAATTTAATTAGACCTAACTAATTAGCATCCCTTACCACCCTTACCGACCACCACAACCACCTGCCACGCTCACCACAACCACTACCAGTCTACACCACTACCTCAACACTTGCCACGTCACCCACAACCAACCACCCACACAATCACACCACCCACACCCCTCACCACCACCAACCCACAGTCGCACACTCACCACCCCTCATCACCGTCAACCGCACTGATTCACATAACCCCTCAAATCACAATGACCAAAAACCATCGAAACACGCAACCACCCTTACCAACCACAATTGTACAGCCACACAACTCACCACCCTCATCACCTCAACCAATACTGATCACAACCCTTCAAATCACAAACCACCAAAACCACCGAAACACGAACCACCCTTCACCACCACCAATGTACAGCCACACACTCACGACCCTCATCACTTCAACCACGTACCACCGATCAAAACCTTTCAAACCACAACCACCAAACACGAAAAACCTCACCACCGTCAACCCACTCAACTAGGACCACCCCTCATCACTCAAACCACCCAGCCACGAACACCTCCTTGATCTTCTCTCCTCCTCTTACCCCTATTCAATTGAATCACCGTGTCAACCGCCACCATTGCATGCAGCAGGTTTCTCCCCTCGACCACGCCACCAACTGTCACACCAAACCATCAACCCACTTCCACGAGCCCAGAATCATCCAACGAACACCACCACGTCCAACTAGGGGTGAGCACAGGTCGGTCTGGACCTGAACCGGACCGGACCGGACCGGAATTTGGACCGGACCGGACCGTTATTTCGGTCCAGGTCCAGGTCCAAAGAAATATTGCATTCCGGTTTTCGGTCCGGTCCGTCCAAAACCGGATATTTCCGGTCCAGACCGGAAGACCGGAATTTTTTTTAAAAAATATATATATTTTTTTTCCCTTATTTCCAAATTCCAATTACACATTTTGACTCCTCACTCATTCACTCCAATTTCACTCGACACTCTTCACTAGGGGTGAGCACAATTCGGTCTGGACCTGAAACCGGACCGGATCGGAATTTGGACCGGACGTTATTTCCGGTCCAGGCTCCAGGTCCAAAGAAATATTGCAATTCCGGTTTCCGGTCCGGTCCGGTCCAAACCGGAATATTCCGGTTCAGACCGGAAGACCGGAATTTTTTTAAAAAATATATAATTTTTTTCCCCTTATTTCCAAATTCCAAATTACACATTCTGATCCTCACTCATTCACTCCATTTCACTCGACACTCTTCACTCCTCACTCCAAACCCTAAAAACCCTCCTCCTCTTCTCCTCTCGCTCCTCTTCGTCCTCGCGCGCCGTCGACCAGCCTCCTCCGCGGCTTCCTCCATCGCCACGTCCACTTCGCGCCGGTCAACCAGCTCCTCGCTCCTCGCTCGACCAAGCCGCAGCAGCAGCAATTCCTTAGCAATTCGGCCATCGCCGCAGGCCGCAGCAGCCACCGCCCCACCGGACCACGCCATCAACAACTGCAGCAGCAGCTTCCTCCGTCGACCAAGCTCCTGCACTCCTGCCGTCCTGCCGCCTGCGTTCTGACTTCTCAGATCTCTGGTATTTTTTTCATTTTTTTGTTGTTAATTAATTAATTTGAGTAATTGCATTTCTATATTAATATTGTTAATTGTTAAATTGTTAAATTTCTGTTTAATTGCATTTCTCATATTAATATTGTTAAATTGTTAAATACTCATGTTTTAGTATTTGCTTAATGTTTAGACTGATGTTTGCATTTCATTCATTGTTAATTGTTAATTTTGTTGTTAATTGTTAATTGTTAAATTGTTAAATACTGATGTTTAGACTACTTAAATTGTAGTTTTGCTTATATTCATTGTAGTTTTGCTATTCATGCAATTTAAGCATTTCTTATATTCATTGTAAATTGTTAATTTCTGTTTGCATTTCATTAATATGCTTAAATTGTTAATACTGATAGTTTAGACTACTTATAATTGTAGTTTTGCTTTATTAATACTCATGTTTAGTGTTTGCTTAATGTTGTGTGTAATTGCGTTCTTATAGTTCCCTTTTTTATCACGTTTAAGGACTTTTAGAAAATTTTGACAAATCAACACGGAAGTACGGAACACCGGATTCATTTTAGTTGATTAAATATGCACTTATGCTTGTGGGATTTGATTGAAAGTTATGTTCACTTCTACTACTTACAAGTGTGAAATTGTATTGTATTTCTAGTTAGTTGTGTTTGAGGACTTTGGCGTTTCGCGTTTGTATTTTTGTAATCGCGTTTATATGTTTGTTATTTTGGATTATTAGAATGCAGTTATGTTACTTATGTATGCATTTATATGTTCTAAGATTAAGCTCTAAACTAAGTCAAATCCAGCAGGTCCAACAGGTCCAACAGGTCCAGAAGTATTTTGTTGAATTTTTCAATTAAAAATAGGAAAAAATTGAAAACAGGTCCAACAGGTCCGGTCCAGGTCTGGACCTGAAAATTCAGGTCCGGTCCAGGTCGGGATCGGAATTGATTCAGGTCCGGTCCAGGTCCGGWTAAATTTAGGATTCCGGGTTTCCGGTCCATCCGGTTCCGGTCCGRTCCTAGACCGGTGCTCACCCCTACCTCCAACCGCACATAGTGAATCAGCCCTACGAGGAGGTTAGGGTTTGAACCTCTTGTGTGCTCTGATTTTTGGTGCAGCAGACACGAGTAAGAGGAGAGAGAAGGAAAAGGAGAGGAAAGAGAGAGGAGGCAAAGGGAGAAAGAGGAGAGTGAGGAGGTATAGGGAGAGTGAGAGTGAGGAGAGAGAGAGATCATGGGCTTTGACTTAAAAAAAGGAAAAAAAATAAATCTAATTTTTAACCTGTTATACAGGTTGCAAGTCATTGGGTACATGTTTGGAAGATACACTATAAAGGTTGGATTATTATGGGATAATCGAAAGGTCGGTTTATTTTTGGAATACCACTTAAAGGTTGGATTATACCTATTAATTTTCCTTTATTATTTTGCATCTATCATATTAAATAAAAGCTTAATCACTATCTAGATTACTCCCAAAATTAATTTTCCAACACATATTTACCTTTTCTCATTATAATGTATAAAAAGTCAATAATTCTTTTTTCAAGCAAGAATCTTAATCCATCAACCCCTTCTTTTAATTAAAGATTCATTTTTCTTAATTCTCTCTCCAATTCCAAACAAGACAAAGAAACAGGAACGAAGGAAGTAATTACCAAAATAAAGAAATGAGCTAGGATCCAAAATCCAAATAGTTTGGAATGGGAACTTCAATATTGTTTGGCCAAAAACCGTTTACACTACTGCGAGAAGTTCCCACTGCTTTTGACAAGTAAACTAGTCTTTCACGGAAGTTTGAATGGATAATTCAATTGGCAAAACACTCCTAGGTACAATTTTTTCCATTCCCAAAACTCGAACTCAAGACATTAGTTAAGGATCTTGAGACAATTAACCACTCAAGCTAACTCTAGTTGGTTAAAAAAAATCATCTATGTGTATTAGATGATGTGAACTCAACTTAGGCTATGTTCATTTCATCTGAATTTTTCTGGGTTGTGATCGATGTCTAAATTTTTTAATTGATTCTAATCTAAACATTTTATAGTTGTTTTTGTTTTTAGTATTTTCTAATTGTATCTGAATTTTTCTATCTATTATTGATCTAATTTGAATTATTTTGATCTGATCTAAACTCTTTTTAAAACAACACTAGGTGCTTAAATAAGTTGAATTGAATAATAGCCTTAGTTCGTCTGAAATTTCTGACTAGACCTGAAATTTTCTGATCTGCTTTGATTTTATTTGACCTTTTTATAGTTGTTTTTTTTATTCTTAGTACGAAGTATATTCTTATCTAATCTACATTTTTTAGATCTGGTCTGATCTGATCTGAATTATTTATCTTACCTAAACTAAACTCTTTTTAATAAGCACTAAACTACTTAAATAAGTTTGATGTGGCACGAAAAAATCCTTGCCCATGTATCCTCCAAATATTGGTCAAAACATCCACGTGGCAAACGCTACTATTTAAAATTAATCCGGACCGAAACGGGACGGAGAACCACATTTCTACACTGAAATGGTAGTAGGAACGCACGGAAGCACGGATAGATGACAAGTGTCACCCATCCAAAGGATGCCTAGGTTTTTGAGGGATTGCCTATAAATACCCCCAAAACCACCATAATGACACACACATTCTCTTAGCATTTATTGCATAACTTCCAACCACCTTGAGAGCATCTCTTACTACTTTCTCTCTCTAGCTTGGCACTTTTACTTCCCTAACTCCATACTTACTTTAGCATCAGAGGGGAGATAATCCAAATAGATTATTCCCTTTGTGCAGGTGCCTAGGACAAGTCTTGAGTGATAGGAGCAAGAAGCAAACCAACCGTTGGCCAAGAGATCGGAATAGCCAGAGACATCCATTGTCAATAGAAGGTCAGCTCACCATGGTAGCATTGACGGAAAGCCTCCACCCCTCTCTCAACCCAGAATAGGGAAATATTGTAGCCAAGACACGTCATCCCCAAATTACTTGCATACAACATTTTTGCGCCATTTGTGGGGAGGCAATCAGAAATGCTTAGAGATGACCAAACAACACGATGGACGATCACACCTCCATACTTCAGAGAAGGAGAGTAATCCCAATGGCGAGACCAACGCCGCCAACTCCACCTTTCAAGTTGGCCTGAGAGGACAATACCGACCTATCGCTTAGGACTTGGATAGTAGGTATGTCTTCCCATGATGTACTCAAGGATGAAATCAGCAAGGGAGTGATGGAGATATGGGAGCGTTTCTCCCAGCAGGACGAGCTGAAGCGTAGACTTGACGCTCTCCAAGCGAAGAATGCCCGCTTGAAAGCCTTGCAGGCAGGCAAGTCTTAGGTACTGGTAGTGAAGCTTCTGCCAAGTCCCAAGCTATAGAGTTTAACACTCCTACCATCCCAAACTCAGAAGCATCAAGGTCAAGAATCCAACGCCGAAAGGTAAATTTGTTTCCACAGAGCACGTTCCCTTGGAACGAGAGAAGAGCTAGACTACGAGGTACCGTAGCACTCCTAAGCCTGCCAACACAAAACAACAACTACTAAGCCAACCTCTACTAAGGGTGGGCCTTATAGGTTTGACGAAGCCTATTGGAAGATGACGTTTCTTCTCCACGAGGAGCCAAAAGACGTCAGGACTCTCGTCGAGAAGAGGAAGCAGGACCGGAAGCTTCCTCCATGGATGCCCAAAAGATCATTGAGATCAAGAGGGGAAGTAACCAGGAGATGCCAGGCTAATCCAGGACAAGAAGAGAAATTGAGAGGAATAAGCAAGCGCGCTCGATATGATGAAACACATTCATTGACTGGTTCCACACCAGTGTGCACGGACCCCTCATCATCTTCTTTAGAACACATGGTCCTGTGGCAACACATTCTGGCCAGGCCAGCTCCGAGATCGCAAGCATTCATGAGCCAGAGGTTAGATCCCACCAACGTGGGGGTTCACCAAAGCGGGGCACACCAGGACAGGGATCATGGTCATACATCCCAAGGGGTGACTAGGGGGATAGCAAGCGCTCTCCCTAACTGACAAGAATCCCTTCTCTCCTCTATTCCTCATGGCCACGCAATCCCAACAAGATCAAGTTTCCATCTATTGATGCTTATGATGGAACCACAAACCCAGATAATCACCTGGCGATGTACAAGCATCTAATGTTGATCACCCAGGCCGATGATACGACTTGGTGTAAATACTTCCCAGTTACCCTTAAGGGGTTGGCCCAAAGGTGGTTTAGCGGTCTTCCGACAGGTTCTATCCACAACTTTAATGAATTGACTGTTCCTTTTACTCATCATTTCATGGCACATCGCCAAGAGCAGAAAATTAGCTTGCACTTGGGTAGAATTCAGCAACGACCCAAGGAAAGTTTGAGAAACTATGCAAAACTCTTCAACAACGAGACTCTCCATATCCCAGACATGCTGGACCGGGTGATCCTGGACAATTTCTACTGTGGGCTGGATGAGGACAGTCCTTTCAAGTTCCAAATGGTAAGGAAAAGGGTTGGGGACTTGAACGAGATTATGAGAGAGGCAAAAGCATGGATCCATGATGAAGAGGTCTGTGTTGTCAAGAAAGCCAAGGAAAAAGTGACTCCCCCCTCCTCCAAAACTCAAAGCAACCAGACGCATCGGAGTGGTGGGTCTGACAAAAAGAGGTHTGGCACCTGGAATATAGAAGAGGAGGGAACGTCACAAAAAGCATTGGCTAGGAAGAAAAAAAAATTCAGCTACACCCCAACGGTTGAATACACAAAAGACCTCTTCCAGGTCTACAAGGAAGTGAGTCGGGATGTTCACATCGAAGATCCCCCTCCAATCAAAACTGAGATGGACAAGAGGGACAAGTCCAAGTATTGCAAGTACCACAAGGAGCYTGGACATGTCACTGACAATTGCTATACCTTGAAACGAACTATTGATCGTCTAGCACACCAGGGCAAGGTGAAGAAGCATTTGATAAAGAGATTTTTGAAGAAATCTCCCTCTACGGAGGGTGCCCTAAACGAGGAGCATTTTGACTCTGGAATAGTCCACACGATTTCTGGAGGTTTCGTTGTAGGAGGCCCGACTGCCAAGGGTCACCTAGACTACGTAAGGACTCCACAACAAGTAATGCTCCTTGATAAAGAGGAAGAGGAGAAATTCCAARACACTCTCATTTGTGAGAAGGATCGTGGGGAGGTAAGCACCCCCCATGATGACCCTCTTGTGGTCGAAATGAAAGTGGCGGATAAGCGTGTCCGTCGCATTCTTATTGACACGGGAAGCTCCTCTAATATCATAAGCTTTGAATGTCTTCGGAAACTGAAGTACAATGATGATGACTTGGTGCCATGCCACAATCCTAAAATTGGTTTTGGCAGTGGCATCATTCAGCCAGTGGGAGTAGTCACTCTCACCCTTCGTCTGGGCTGAGAAAGCGTTTGTAGGCACTTGCGAGTCAAGTTTCTAGTGGTCAAAAATAGGATAGCCTACAACATCATCATTAGTAGGCCGACACTCAACGCTTTTAAATCTATGGTGGTCACACATCTAATGTTGATGAAATTCATCAGCGACGAAGGCAAGGATGACACAATTTATGGAGATTAGCAAGTCGCTCGAGTGTGTCAGAGACTTCAAAACAAGGGGTCTCCAAGAAAAGAAAGTCTGGCGAAGTCATGATGGTCCATGACACTCACCAGGAAATGATGGCCATCCATGGTTTGTTCGCTTCCATCTCTCGGCCAAAGCCAGGGGGTAAGCAAGAGGACTTCGCTTTAGATCCCACCTTGCACAGCATGAGACGATTAGGTCGGTGATGCCTATTGAATGACGACGTTTAGGGCAGAGGTCAAGGATTTGCTCAGAGAGCACAAAGCAATCTTCGCACTTCTCAGCCGGAATAGATGTCAGCTGGATCCAAAAGATCGCCAGCATAGCCTTGATCGTTGATCTCCCACCGTCAAGCCAGTGATAAAGCAAAAGAAGAAGACCTTGGGTCCGGTTCGAAGGCTAAGGACCGACGAAGAAGTGAAAAAAAATGCTAGACGTTGGGTTTCATTTCTCCTGGCCAGTATCACGAGTGGGTGGCCAATGTTGGGTTAGTTTCCCAACCCAAATGGGACGGGGAAGGTGTGTGGATTAAACAGATCTGAAACACGTTGTCCAAAAGATAGCTTCCCACTTCCAAAGTTGACCAAGTAGTAATTCTGTAGCGGGCTGAGGCTTATGAGTGTAGACGGCTTGCCTTGGGTACATCGATTATGGTGTTGTGTGTCGTTGATGGCTTGAGCCACGGAACCCCGCACTGTGAGTGCGTTTGGGACAGTGTTGTCGAGTAACCGGAGATCGCCACCGTAGGGCCTATTAGGTTAATCCGGACGCCCGAAACGTTCAGTGGCAAAATATTGGCCCCACGGTCCGATCCGGTAACCAGTTCCGATGGTTCGGGGACATGGTACGGGAGTTAATCTTGACCCAATCCGCCCGCATGTACGGCCTCTACTCAGATCTCATTGTAATTGCCATTAAACACGATTATTGGATGCACGCAACTTTCATTACTTCAGACCTTATTAGCGCACTGTCCTTTAAAGATACTTACAACAGATGGGTTTCTATTATTCAACAAACAACTACCTGGCCTAGAAATTGTATTTCACTTGATATTAGGTAAGATTAAAAAGGTGCTAAAAGCCGCGTTGTCGATGATTAATTGATTATTCTATAGTTGATCACATAATTTCCAGATCTTTGTTTAAGAGCAAACGAATGCAATACAAAACATATACTACAATCATAGCATATACAAGTATACATATCCTTACTTGTCGCCGCAAAACAAACAATTGTTAGAAATAATAAATAATATTATAGCGCTTTCATATCGATCCGCTAACAAGTCAAACAACAGTGTGTAGTAGAAGATGAAATCCCTGCGTTAAAGCTTGCTATACAAAATGCAAAAAAAAGACGTTAGTGAATGTCTAAGAACCGGTTAATAACAAGTGAAAACTATTTGAAAACAGTAAAGAAGGTGATGGAAACTGCCTCACATATTTACAAGAAGCGACATAACGAGTCCGAGTTTTCTTAAATCTTGTAATCGAATTAAAACTCAGTAATAATTGTTAATTAAATTATTAAGAACGAAAATGAGGTTTTGATATAACCTCGAGGTTTATACCTTGATGCTCGCTCTAGTTGATTTGATTTTAAAGACGTTATTAGAACTCGTATTTGTGTTTTAGTGGTAGAGAGAGTATGAGTGTGAGAAAGCAAAGGGTATGCCAAAGCCTCGCAAGTATGCCGTGTCCCCGGAATGAGGCGTAAGAGGGTTATTTATAGCGCAAAAAAAACCAAAACGAGCGTTTACGCTCAAACACGAGCCGATTTACGCTCAGCAGAGCAGTATATAAGACTTGTTGGCGTATATACGCTTAGAAAATTCGAAATCTTTTTTTTTTTATCTGAGTATTACGAGTCCAAGGAGCGTATATACGGCTCAACTGGAAGCGTATATACGCTCAAATGGAACCATATATACGCTCGTATTCTCAATATTTTCTCACGTATTCAATTTCGGAGATTTTCCGATTTCTCTTTGGATTTTGCATGAACCTAGACACCTCTATATGATTCTAGAGGCTTCGGTAGAACATTCCAAAGTATTTTTTGAGTATTTAAGTATTTTCTGATTTTTCTTTGTGATTTCTTCGCTATTTTTGATCTTTGAAATATTGTAAATTCATAAGAATTGTAGGAAAAGATCGGCAAAAAATATCTAAAAAATACTCGGTGAGCTCAGAAAAATAGAAGCAATGCAATGAAAAGTGAAAACATGGAAAATCACCAAGTATAATTTTTGAAAATCCTTAAAACCAACATAGAAAATGTCTAAAATAAAATAAATTAAGAATAAGAACATACTTTTTGGCCTCTTTTTTGACCTTCGGGCCACATGATTTTGGCTTGGACTTCACATATTTCGAGCTTTCACGGTTTAATTGCGTCATCCTTACAGAAACAAATCAATCACGAAACAGTATAGTTTCGATCATCGGATACCTCTATGGGGAGAATTAAGGTGTCTACAATGAGTCTTTCAGTATGCTTATTCAAGGTTTCATTCAAATCTTTTAAGGAGAAGAAACAGGACAAGATGGATTTGTCACTGACAATGGGTTGTATTGTTCAACAAGAGGTATGCCATTTGCTTATAACGCCCCTGCTACCTTCCAGAGATTGTGTAAACACCATCTTCGCTACGCAGCTTGGAAGGAATGTAGAAACAGCATACCATTCGATGACGATTGATACATCAAAGAGCAGAAGAAGGACATTCATGCAGGGATCTACGACAGAAACATTTGAACTTCTGCAGACACTTTGGCTCGAGCTGAATCCGAAAGATGTCGTGTTCAGGGCGTTACTTCTGCAGAGTTCTTGGGGGTTATCTTAGTAGGAGGTGTTGCCAAAAATATCGATCGATCAATCCGAATCCGTGATCCGCTTGATCCGATCCGAAAACATCGGAATATCCCGATTCCGGTTTTTTAGCTATCGAGCAGTATATTCGATCGGAAATATTCGAAAATTTTCGCGATCGATTCGGATCGGACTATATTTACACTTAGCGGCATATTTCGGATATCCGAATATCCGATTTTTTTATTAAAAAATAATTTAATATGGAAAAATAAAAGAAAAATAGGTAAAAATATATACATTTGATCCGCGATCCGATTGACCCGATCCGAAATTTCGGATATCCGATCGGAAAATAATAGTTCGGATATTTCGGATCGGATATCCGAAAAWTTTCGGATCGGATTCGGATCGGTATTTCATCGATCCGAAAATTTCGGATATCCGGATTTTCGGATCGGATCGGATCGGATTATCCGATTTGAACACCCCTAGTTCTTAGGTTATAAAAGAGGTATTGAGGCTAACCTTGACAAAGTTAAAGCTGTTCAGGACATGCAATCACCTCGCAACGTGAAGGAGGTTCAAAGACAGACGGGGTGTCTAGCGGCGCTTGGCAGATTTCTCTCCAAATCCGGGGATGAATGTCAATATTTCTTCAAGGCAATCTAGAAGAGTGCCAAGTTCAAATGGAGTGAAGAGGCTGAAGTTGCCTTTGTCAAGTTGAAAGAACATTTACACTCCCTTCCAAGATTGGTAAGCCCCATGGAAGGAGACTTTGTATATGTATCTTTCGATCTCGAAACATGCCTTGTCGGCCGTGCTGGTGGCCGAAAGGGAAGGAGCTCAATTGCCGGTTTACTTTGTAAGCCATGTACTTCAAGGAGCGGAAATGCGCTATGCCACATCTGAAAAGTTTGGCCTGGCASTCATGATGGCCAGCAAAAAGCTCCGTCCCTACTTTGCAGCTCACAAAATTGTTGTCTACACTGATCAGCCAATCAAGCAACCATTGACCAAGCTAGAGTCTTCGGGAAGGATGTTGAAATGGGCGATAGCATTGAACGGGTTCAACCTAGAGATCAAACCACGGAAGGCCATAAAGGGGCAAGCCCTAGCGGATTTCATCGTCGAAATGACCAGGCCTCCCCCAGCTGAAATGTTAAGCGACGTTTGGATATTATTTGTTGATGGTTCATCCACTCAAAATGGTTGTGGGGTAGGAATCTTGTTCAAATCACCAGAAGGAGATACATTCGAATATGCTATGCTGTTCAAATTCCAAACATCTAACAACGAGGCCGAGTACGAAGCTCTCGTGGCAGGAATGAGAATGTGTAAAGCGGCTGGGGCACGAAAAATTGATGSTATGTCGAATTCGCAACTAGTGGTGAGCCAGGTCAATGGAGAATATGAGGCCAGAGATGAGAACATGATCAAATACTTAGACATGGTCAAGAAGGAGGTTGAAGGGCTGGAACGTTTTCACGTAGTGCTAGTGCCTAGTTCGGAAAATAATCAAGCCGACGCTCTGTCCAAGTTGGCTAGCTCGGCTATAGGAGACTCTCCAAGGTCCATCTTTTGGTAAGTCAAGAATCAACGGAGTATAGTCGAGCTAGTTGAGGTCTACTACATCAATAGGGGAAGCACTTGGATGGACGAGATCATTTAATTCAAACAAACAGGAATCCTACCTCTTGATCCGAAAAAAGCCAAGTATGTAAAGCAGCGAGATACGTGGTTTGTATATTGGAATGGGCAGCTCTACAAGAAATCTTTTTCTCACCCTTTTCTCAAATGTATCACCCTAGAGAAAGGGGTAGAGGTGTTGGATGATATCCACCAAGGCCAATGTGGATCACACATTGGGGCAAGGTCTTTAGCTGAAAAGACCCTTCGAACGGGATACTACTGGCCAACTTTGAGAGAAGATGCTGCCAACCTAGTCAAGAAATGCCACAAGTGCCAAATTCATGCCCACATCCACCAGCGGCCAGAAAATCARTTATCCCTCGTGCTATCACCTTTTCCATTTGCCAAGTGGGGTGTGGACATCTTCGGACCTTTCCCTCAAGCTCCGGGGCAAAGGAAATTCCTAATCGTGGCTGTAGATTATTTCACCAAATGGGTAGAAGTTGAGCCGATGAGAAACATCAAAGTATCGGATGTTCAAGGGTTCTTGACTAGGAATATTATCACTCGGTATGGCRTGCCACAATCCATCGTCTTCGACAATGGCCCTCAATTTGATTCCAACATTCTCACAAATTGGTTATCGGACCAAGGAATCACCGCCCATTTTGCTTCCGTGGCACATCCCCAAGCCAACGGACAAGTTGAGTCCTTCAACAAGATTATAAGTAATGGATTGAAGAAGAAGCTGGACCATGAAAAGGGGCTATGGGTGGATGAACTATACAATGTGTTATGGTCGATCCGGACGACGGTAAAGAACTCAACGGGAGAGACTCCATTTACTCTTGTCTTTGGGTCAGACGCCGTGTTACCCATTGAGATGTATGAGCCAACACTACGGGTCATGAWGTACACCGAGGAAGGAAATTGGGAAGCCATGAAGTGTAATCTTGACCTCATACCCGAGATCCGGGGCAACGCTCTCCTTCGTCAACAAATTTATAAGCTAAGAATGTCCCGGGAATACAACAAGCGCGTCAACCATAGGACTCTCCAATTGGGGGACCTTGTGTTGAGAAAAATGGAATCCACGGGAAGGGCAAAGGAAGATGGAAAGTTGACCCCAAATTGGGAAGGTCCATACAAAATCTGCGAAGTGTTAAGGGATGGAACCTTCAAGCTAGAGGACGGTCAGGGGAAACAACTTACTCATCCTTGGAATACCGACCATTTGAGGAAATTCTATATTTAAGCAAACATACTTGAGTCGACCTGAAGGCGCTCACCCTAAGTCGAGTTGCCAAGCGTGCACTCGCATTAACAAGTTTGAGTCAACCTGAAGGCACTCAAAACTTGTAAAACTTTGAAGTATCTAGATTGAATGAAGGCCTTCAATACTTTTAACTTCAAATTTGTGTAATCTTAACAGGGGCAACTCCCCTCCTTGGGCAGAAAGTAAACATTCAAAGCGAGTAATTTACACCAATGGACAATCTCAAACCGAGACTTAACTGATAAATTGTTGTTAAAATTAACCTAAAAACTTGACAAATTCCTTAAGTCATGTGCTTAGAAGTTTACAAACTTGGCAWGATTGTCAGTAGGGCAAACGTCCCAAAATTGCGAAGGGCAAAACATCCCTAGATAAACGTGCGATGAGAAAATAAGCTCTGAATAATGTGCGAAGGGCAAGCGACCCATACATAATAATGCGAGGCGAGTCTTACCGTTTTTTAAAACTACAGGAACTGGAATGTTCAGCACTTAAGGTCAAAATATGTCATCATAAGAGAGAGCGATCACCCACGACCCATGTGCAAGGTGCGAGTAATAATCAGTTTTGTAAAATACAACCCAAAAACGATTCGCATCCAGTCACCTCAAGGGTAAGCGACCCACACCATGTGCGAGGTTGTGAGCTTACCGTTTTCTAACATCAACAAAAACAGCCTCAGCAATGAATCACAAGCGAAGTTAGACCCGCACCATTCTATAGGTGCAGACTTACCGTTTTGTAAAATCAACAAAACTGTAAAGGCCTCGTCTATCAGTCAACTTCAAGGCCAGCGAACCCGCACCATGTGGCGAGGGTGCGAGCTTACCGTTTTCATCCAATAAAAAACGACCGCCCACCCAGCTCACATCAAGGGCAAGGTGCCTAAAAGAATTGGAAATGACCCAAGAGAGTTGGGGTTTCCACTCACAATCAAAGAAATTCTGTTGCAGCAAATGCCTGTGCTTAGCTTTTCTGGGAACCTCGCACCTGCCTTCGGCAATAAGCTGCACGTGCGAGCTTTACCGTTTGTAAACGATTCAGAACAGTGGCTGCAGCACATCTGCAACCAGGACAAGCTGCGACGTGCGAGACTTACCGTATTGTAAACGGATCTAAATGGCTTCGACAGAATGCGAGCTTACCGTTTTGTAAAAACGATCGAAATTGGCTCGCACACATCTGCAAACCAGGGCAACCTGTGACGTGCGAGCTTACCGTTTTGTAAAAAAGATCGAAATTGGCTCGCACAAATCTGCAAACCAGGGCAAGCTGCGACRTGTGAGCTTACCGTKTTGTAAAAACGATCGAAATTGGCTCGCACACATCTGCCAACTAGGGCAAACTGCCACGTGCGAGCTAACCGTTTTGTAAAAATGATCAAAGTTGGTTCGAACTTCTGGAAGCCAAGGCAGATGCGATCTGCGAGGGAGATACATCTACGACTTCCTTGTCTCAATCTCCAAGTTTAAGGGCAATCAGTATAATTGATTGACTTGACAACAATGCTAGGTCCCAATCCAATCAATTCTTAGAAACTATAAACTTGGACATTTCGCACAAGTAAGAGTTCTCGCTACCTAAGAAAGAACCTGTTCACACATCTATGCGTATCGCACATTTGGTAATAAGTGTAGTCAATGCGACCAACAAGTACTCATGCACTAGAGGGGCAAGTGTACCTAAGTAGCTGGAAGTGCGAAGTCACCTAAGTAGCTAGAGGTGTGAAGTCCGAATTCAAAAAAGCAAGAAAAATTGCGAGATACTAGACTTGGAATCTTTTATGGATGGCAAGAAAGCTTCTATTAGAAAGCTTCTATTAGATTGATTGGAAAGTGAAATTATAGAGCTTTCTTATAAAAAATAATTGTTTTGTGAGAGGCCTAGTACTTGTACAAATCAGAAATACAACAATACAACATCACTAAGCTAAGCTGAAAAAAAGGCAAAGTGAGGAGAAGTCATCGGATGCGAACGTCAGCATCATCCGCATCATTCATGTTCTCGATGTCGATGTGCTCGTCTTGATCTCTATCGTCGCCATCCTTGGCAACATCGACATCGCCTTCATTWTTTTTTGCTCCCTCCACGTTGCCATCGCCACTGCTGCTGCTGTCATCTTGGCGAGGCTGGTCGTCGCCATCTGAAGAAGAATTAGAAGAGAATGCAAGTCTGACGAATGTTCAGTGTCGACGTAGACATATGCGAAGTTCTTCTCTAGCATGGGAGGTCTTGGCTCTTCTGGTGTGTCAGGCATCTATTGAATGATGTTGACAGCTTCTATGTAGTCCAATCTCTCCTCGAAGCAGCGAAAGGGATAACTCTTCTTCATAGGAAAGAGATGTCAGGCCTCCTCCATCAAAGTTCGCATTTCCTCAATGTTTGAGTTTTTAGCCTCGGCGAACACTATTTTTTTATTCTCCTTCAGAGCTGCGAGCTCTCGGTCTTGTTCCTCAGCAATGAAGCGAAGGTTCACCAGTTCATCCCGAACTTTAGCCTCAGCCCTTGTCATTGCCTCTTCTTCGACCATAGGCATCGCCTCTGCCAGCTTCGCAGCAACTTCTTGTTCAGTTCGCTCAACAACAGCCTTGTTGACTTGCTCCTCCTCTTACTCAGCTAATTTTGCCACGTGTTTGGCCAGATCATTGTGCTTCGTGAGAAGGGAGTGGTAGCCCTCTAGTGATTTGCGATAGGCTGCCTTAACCGCATTCAGACGGTGGCCAAGAGTGTAGGTGGCCTCTGCATCGTCAACCTTGATAGCCAAGTTCTGTTGCGAGAGGTACTCCAAGGACTCCTGGTACAGAAGCTCTTTGTGTTTGGCCTCACGGTTAGCCTTTCGCATGGCCTTGGCGACACCATCCAGTCGCACCATCACCTGAAGGAAAGTTGCGAAGCAATGTTAGATTTGAAATGAAAGGTGCGAAGGTTCATACTTAAACAAAAATTGAGATGAAGTAAAGAAACTTACATCGGCGAGCCCACTCATTGCTCATCCACAATAACCAACCTCGTAGCCTGCGAGGCTCTCCTTGTATTGCTTTGTCGCACAATGAACCATGTCGCCCACTATCTTCTTCTTCTTCTCAGCTCCAAATTTGCGAGAAGAGTAGTGGTCGACCTCATCCACCTCCAGCCATTTGTCATCCACTAGAGCATCAGCAGAGAGGGCAGTAACCAGCGAAGGATGCTTCTTATCAACGAACTTGTCCAAACCTTGGACAAAGTTGTCGTCGACCCTCAATGATGGGTGACTTTGTGGTTCTGGCCTCTCCAGAGGAGTGGAAATCAGTGGGGGCTCGACGTTGGGATTGGCCAGCAACTCCTTGAAGTTAATCTGGTCGAGGTCCCCCACATAGCTGAATTCTGAAGGGAAGAATTTAAGGGTCTCTTTTCGCTTGCGAAGCTCCTCCAGTTTTTCGGCGGTAGGAACTGGAGAAGGAGGCTTATCTTGGGTCTTGGTGACCTCGCCCATTGCAGACATATCCGTGAAAATCTACTCGAATGTTGGGGAGTCACCATCAGAATCACCTAGCACATATGGAAAGGTATCTGAGTCAGACCAACCATGAGGATCAGGATGGCGAGGCCATGAGAGAGGAGAATCATGTGAGGTCTTTGATCTCCTTTCATATGTCACCTCTGAAGACTGCGACCCACTAGGGGTTCGCGGTCTAAACAAAGCAGGGTCCAGCCCATACTTGTTAAAGATGCGAACCTCAGTGGGATGAGCATTTGGACCCAGAATTGAACTACGATGTAAGCTAGATGTACCTGTAGTGTGATGTTTCTTCGCAGTTGGCTCAGACAGGGTAGGCGAGGGAGGCCTCTTCTCACCCACCTGAGTAGAGTGGGACGAGTCCCCCTTAGGCGTTGGAGGAGTTGGAGGAGTCGGCCTTGGATGTTTGGGTTTTTCCACTGGCACTTCGACGCCCTTGTCATTGCCAGCTACCTCAGTGGCTCTTTTCCTCTGGCCCTCAGAGGGCTCGCTTATTTTCACCCCGGGCTTTGCAGGTTCCCGGGGTGCCTTGGACTTCCCCGCAGATTGCGAGGGAGATTTATGTTCTGATCTCTTCTCCCCGCTTCACGAGGAGTGTTTGGATTTTCTTTTCTCCCACTACGCAAGGAGTGCTTTGTTTGATCTCTCTCCTCGCCCCGCGAGGAAGGTGTTGCTGTCTCTTTCTCCTCGCCTCGCGAGGAAGATTTGGTCTTATCTTTCTCCTCGCCCCGCAAGGTGGGTGTCCTCTTCAGCACTTGGTACTGAGAAGACTTTTTCTTTTCGTGTCCCTTGGAGGCAGACTTCGAAGACTGGTCCTTCTTCGAGGCAGCGGACCTCGCAGTCTTCAGAATATCGGAAGGTTTCTCCAACTTCTGCAAATGGAAAGAAAAGCTTAAGTGAGGAACATCGCAAAATAAAATGAAAGTTCATCTTATGCCTTGCATTCGAGCAAATGTTCATGCGAGACACAAATTTATTACCTTCGCATTTGAGAAAACTTTTCAGGCGAAGGATAGCTAATAACGCGCGAGAGTAGTAACTTACCCGATGAAAGGCATTCTTCTCTGTAAGAGACTTCAACCGCCAGGAGGCTGAGAAAGCTTAAAAGTCTTCGCTCGACATCATCTCGTTCAAATGACTGTGTAGCTTTGCGAAGGAAGAATCTGCGAGAAGAAACACTTGGTTAGAAAAATTTAGACAAAAATAATAATGAGGAAGTTGAAAGTCTACCTCTTTGCTCTCGCCCTATTCGGCGACCACCTGCGAGATCAAAGGCTCGCATGAAGTCTCTATTCCAGAAAACACTCAAGAGTGGGAAGCCAGTTTTTGGGGACCGTGGTCTTGCGATTCAAGGTCCTATATTTGTATTCCATAGTCTCAAAGTATTCTAGCTGTTGTACAACAATGGGGGTTCTCGCACCCAACTCGCTCTCTTTATATRAATTYTGGTGCGAGGTCCAGGCAGAGAGGATCTTTGCGAGAGGGGTGTTGTCTGTGTGCACAAGGAAGAAGTCATTCTTCCAATTGTACACTTTATTYGGCTTGTCCAGCGAGGTCATGTACTTCCCCTTCTGCTGGAGTTGAAACCAACCAGCCTGGCATCTGCTATTCTTAGAAATCAGATGCATGCGAAGGAAGACATCAGTCTTGCATGGCCAGCCCTTCACCTTACAGGTGGCCATATATCCAAGTCTGTGACACCAGGACTGCGGTGTCAGTTGTGGGAGGCCTATGCCATTATAAAGGAGTGCAAATGGAAGCGGAGACCCATGTCCACCACTGCCTTGTAAACTACGAAGGTGTTTTCTGTTGTTTGGGTGATCGCAGTCCCCTCAGCAGGGATCACAAACCTCTCCTCGACTTCAGGCGAGACAAAGCCGATGTGAGGAGCGTAGATGTGCTGGAACTGCAGAAGTGCGGCCCTCCAAGCCTTTCGCACAATGGTTGACGAAGGACTGTCCTTGTCCTTSTCCTCGTCCTCTGAGGATTCTTCCTCTTCTTGAGGCTTTTTGGCAATCCATGCCAAGGGGTCCTTTTCGTATTCTGCCTCATCCTCGCCCCTACCCTTGACAGTTTTATTTGAGGCTCCTCGTCACTGCTCTCCTGTAAGGCTAGGGCTGTTCAAAACCGGATACCGGAAAAATTCCGATCCGAATTTCCGGATATTCAAATTTTTCGGAAATCTATTTTTTTTATTCCGATTCCGATCTGAATAATTCGGATTTCCGAATTTCCGAATATCCGAAAAAGTCGGATCGGAAAAGCGGATATCCGAATCCGTTTTGGAGCTTAATATTGCATGACTTTTATGTAATTTTTAATTAAAATCCAATCATTTTGGCTCAATATCCGATTTTCTGAATTTAAAAACCGGATATTCATTTCGATTTTCGAATTTAAAAGCCCAATTTTACATATAATTCGGAAATTCGGATATCCGATTTTCAAATTCGGCATTCCGGTTCCGATCCGATTTTCGAATTTAAAAACCGGATATCCGACCTGGTTTTCCGAATTTAAAAAACCGAATCGAAAGTCCGTATTTTCGGAAAAAAAAACCGTATATCGTATCAGAAAATCGAAATCGGAAATTTCTGCACAGCCGTATGTAAGGCAGCATCTATGCTCGCACTTATGTCAGYAGAGTCAGGACTGGAGTCCTCGACTCGCCGCTTGCCTCTGGTTGATCTTCCCAAAACTGGTCCTCGGGTTTCTTAGTAGCTGTTGTTTTAAGGCGAGACATCTTGATATGAATAGACAGAGTGACATGGATGGGACGAGGAGCTACAGAGTGCGAATGCAAAAAATCAAGGGTAGAGGAGAAASTAGTTAAATTGGAGCCAAGCGAAGCTGGACTAGGCTCTACCAAGCCCCCAACTCTATTCTTATTGGGCGAAGAGTCCGTAGAACTTGCGTCGCTCATTATTACTTTGATTAAAAAAGAATAAAGAATAACTGTGAAGTAAGAAAAGGTGCGACTAGTACCTGAAGTGCGAAGACGACGAAGTGACGAAGAAGATCTGAAAAAAAACTGCGAACCACGGAACACTGCGGACTGCGAAGCAGGAAGTTGCAAACTGCGAACCTGAGTTGTCGCGGAAGCTTGAAAATGTGCGAAGAGTGAGGAGAGAAGTGCAAAGCGATAGTGATTTTTTAGCGAGAAAGAAGAGCTAAAAGAGTCCCTTTCTCTCTCCTTCAAGGGGTATTTATACCCCAATTCTAACGGGCCTCTTCCCCCCTCTTTTCGAAATTTGAATTGGAGAAGGGAATTGAGCGGGAAGGGTAATTTGTCACCTGGGCTGCTGCTGCCATGCGAACTTCGAGATAGGCGATTGGAATTCTTCGCCTAGCAATTCATAACCCACGAGGGCACACTTCTAAAAAAAAAAAGAAAAAAAAGAGAGAAATTATTTGATTTAAGCTTTGTTTACAAAGTGTAAATTAATGTAAAATCAAGATCAAACACCCTATAAATCCAACKATTTAGAGGGTCTTTGAGGGACAAATGATGTGGCACTGAAAATTCTTGCCCTCGTGTCCTCCAAATATTGGCTTGGGTCAAAACGATCCACGTGGCAAACGCTACTGTTTAAATTAATCCGGACCGAAACGGGACAGAGGACCGACGTTTCTACACTGAAATGGTTGTAAGGAACGCACGGAAGCACGGATGGATGACAAGTGTCACCCATCCAAAGGATGCCTTGGTTTTTGCGGCATTGCCTATAAATACCCCCAAAAACCACCATAATGACACACACATTCTCTTAGCATTTATTGCATAACTTCCAACGACTTGAGAGCATCTCTCACTACTTTCTCTCTCTAGCTTGGCACTTTTACTTCCCTAACTCCATACTTACTTAAGGATCGGAGGGGAGATAATCCAAATAGGATTATTCATACGTGTCGTTTACTGTATTAAATTAATTATTTATTAAACCTATCTTAGTCCTTCAAAAATATTAACAAGTAGTAAAAGGGTAAGAAAGGGTTGATCCCACGAGGAGATTGTTAACTTCCTAAACTCAAAATTCAATCTAATGTTAAATATATATATATATATATATATATTATATATATTATATATATTATATTATATTATATTATATTATATTATATTATATTATATTATATTATATTATATTATATTATATTATATTATATTATATTATATGCTTTTCATTCCTTAGCACACCCAACTCCTCGTTCAACTTCTTCACCAGCATGTCCATCCCTTTTAGGCTGGCTTTTTCCAAGGACAAGGAGTTCTCCAGAGTGTTCTTAGCCTCATTAAGCTCACTGATTTTTGTGTCCCTAAAGGTCACATCATCAGCAAGGCTTGAGGCTCTCTGTTCTGCCAATTCTTTGTTCCTCTGAGCCTTGTCCCTGGCCTCAACCAGGTTTTTCTTTTCATCCACCAGCCTTGAGATGGTCTCCTGGGCAGTTCTTAGCTCACCTTGAACTCTCTCCACCTCTGCATGAGAAGCCCTTCTCATACTGTCATAATCTTGTTCCAGGGCCAGCTGCCTACCCTCTATCTGCCTATTCCTGTCTGAAAGACAGGAGCAGGAGTGGGCAGCAGCCTCATAGCTCAATGAAGTGATGAGCCCATATTTGACAGTCTGCATAAGAACACATATCAATGCATGTTAATAATAATGCAGATAATACAAAGGGACAAAAGAACAATGACTGAAAGAGAAAGTGTCAGTTACCTGAGCCAGGTAGTACTCAAAGAGGTGGTTTGCCACCCTATCATCATCCATGATAGGGGCATCATAGGGAGAGACAGCATGGAAGAGCAAGTTCCTGGCAACCAGGCTCTTTTCCTCAATATTGGGACCAGAGAGGCCCCTATTGGGATAAGTCCTGGCCTCCCCAAAAGCAGATTTTACTGCATGAGGAACCAGGGCACCACCATAATGAGGTCCAGATGAAGGTGAGGCTGGTATGGTGGACCATGTTGTTGAAGTTGAAGTAGTTGTTGTTGCTGTCTGTTGCTGTTGCTGCTGCTGTTGTTGTTGTTGCTGAAGGAAATGTTGTTGTTGCTGAAGATAGTTGTTGTTGTTGCTGAAATAGTTGCTGCTGCTGCTGATGTTGAAGTAGTAGATGCTGTAAAGGTTGAAGTTGAAGGAAAAACTGAGGTCTGCAGAGAAGGGAGGCTCATGGCTGCTTGACCAGTGGAGGAGATGACTCGGGAAGAAGGAATACCAGTCCAGACTGGATCTTGTAGGTCACCACCACCTGAACTCCATTCAGCCATTTGGATTTCAGTGGCAACCTGGAGGCCTATTTCTTCCTGTGTCTTCCTTTTCTTGGCCTCTTCTTCCTCGTCACTATCGACAGACACAATCTCATCAACCTTCCTCTTCCCCTTGTCTCCAGAGGGATCCTGCTGCTGGGAGGATTGACCACCTAAGCCTTGACCACGACCAGCTGGTACCACCATAGACACACCACCCCTGTGGACAATTCTGCCCCCTTCGATGGGAGAAGGGCTCCTTCTCGCAGGTGGTGGGGAGATGGTACTTCGGAGAGCCCCAAAGTCAAGCATCCTGAGCCTGCTCCTAGTGGTCCTGAAGGCAGAGCCAGATGAAGACCTCCCTCCACTCCCAGTGGGGGCTGGAGCTCTGGGTCTCCTCTCAACTTGGGGAGTGCTGGAGGTGTCAGCCTTTGTGCTCCTCTCCTCTGAGGCCCCCTGTGAGGCACCAGCAGCTTGGGATAGGTCCTGGCCAGCTCCTGAAGTGCTGCTAGACATGGTTATTGGTGGTTGGTCAAAGTTCTCTGAAGTCCAGGGATCAATAGGTTTGCTCCTCACCAGTTGGCCAAATACCTCTGGGTCAAGCACCAGGTTGTCAAGGGTCACAATTTGATCCCTCAAGACTCCAGACTCAGAGGATAGGATAGAAATGCTTCCAGATGGAGTCCTCTTCAAATTTAGAACTGACCGGCCCACGTCCTACAACAAGTAACACAAGAAACATGATTAGTGCTATTAAGCCAAAAATCAGTTTTGTAAAAGATATAATGTGCAAGAGAAAAAGTGAAGGGTTACAAAGACTTCAGTACAACTGGACTTACTTCTGGACACACTCCTGCTTAACCCACCAGCTGCCAAGTAAAGCTCCACCTTCAGCAGGTCAAAGTGAGGTAACCAGTGTTTTGGGGTGGGGCTCCTACCCTTTGACCTGGCCCCAAAAGCTTGAAACCACTCGAAGGTGGCCTTCTCCTTTTCAGTAGTGAGGCAGCTGGGGGAAAGAGCCTTCCTCTCAAGAGTCTTGTTCCTGGTAAACTCAGTTCTGGCCTGGTACAGGTAAGGGTGCTTCTCGTGTAAAGGTACCCTCAACCACAGCCATTGCTGTGTCCACTTCTTCAAGCCACCAACCAAGGGGTAGGAGGTCGCATAGGTATCAGTGCCACCCTTTCCAACCTCCAGGGAGTACCAGCCAGTCTTTATCTGAGTTCCCCTGTATGCCTTCAACCAGAACAGAGTCCTGAACACCCTGGTTGACATCTCCAATTCCAAAAATGTGCAGACCCAGATGAAACTTATAATTCTCTGCACAGCACTAGGAGCTAGTTGGGACAAGCTAATGCCCCACATTTCGAGCAATTCAACCATGAAGGGGTGTAAAGGAAATCTAACACCTAATTCCAGGTGGGCAACATAAATGGGAATTCTGAATCTCGGTGGTGAGTAGGCCCTGTCTGAGGGATTGGGGACCTCGAACCAGTACCCAAAGCTAGAGCCAAAGCCATATAACTCTCCAGCCCTGACATCAAACCTTTTTGCATAAGCCCTTTGAAGAAAATCAGGGTCCAGGGCAGAGTTAGCAGGGCCATCATTTTCCTTGACATCAGCCCATCTGACGGATGTCCAGTGATGGTTATCAGGGTCCAGATATCTGGTACTCCTGAAGTTCCCCCTTTCATCCTTGGGGGCTAACAACTACTCTAGACAGAACCAGGGGAAAGCTAACAACTGGAATGCATGCAAGTTGAATTCAAGCAAGGAAGGGGGAGAGTAATTACCTGTTTAATAGGAAATTGAGACAATGGCGCTTAGTTAAGAACAGGAAAGTGAACCCCCAACGAGCTTGTCACGAACAGAAGTTGCAATTACCAGGAAAGGTTGCTAAAAACTTGTTGCTCTGGAGATGCTTCAAAAGGTTAAAGAGAGTTTGTTTTTGTGTTTTCCTTTTGCACTTTTTTTGAAATTGTTTGAAGTTTGGAAGAAATGAATTTAAAAGGAAACGGATGGAAGTGACTACCCATAAATATAGGGGAAGTAACCGTCACCTCAGCACGCCATCGCATTAAACCGCCCATTAACTGGTGCGTAATCATTACATGGCCGAAAAGTTCTGAAAATGAACTACCACGAATTAAAACCGCTCATTTAATCAAAGCTGGCCTGGTAAACCGGAAAAGTTACATGGCCTCAGATAGGTTCATGATTAAACCAGGGGCACCACCCCCTGGTAAAATATGAGCTGACATGGTTCAATGATTTATTAAATCCAGGACCTGGTAAAATCTTCCTGACTTAACCAGGACCAATATCCACCAAGGCCCATGTTAACTAATCCAGTAGGCCTAATTCGTGCCAATTGATCCAATGGGCCTAATTAAAGGAAAAATGCCATGGGCTAAAAGGAGTCAAAACTGCCAACCAACTAGTCAAAGTTGAGTGCATGCAAGACACCTACCCTGGTATATGTACAGGCCACTTGTCACGATTGAGGAGGCTTTGACCATGCAAATTCCAGGTATAAAAAGCAGGCTTGAGGCCCCAAGGGCTGGTAAGTTCTCACGAACAAACACTACCTACATTCTCTCTCTAAATATTGAATACCTGGTAAATACTGACACCTCCATCGAAGGGGCTGTTCCTGGGTTGCCCCAGGGTAGTTCACTCGTGTTTTGTAGGTATCCGGATTGCAGACCAGGTCCATCTTCACCAACACCGGCTCGTTGGCCACTGCCACGTCAGCAGTACCAAATATTGTACCAACAATTTGGCGCTAGAAGGAGGGTCGTAGTGTCACATATAGAGTGAAGAGGACGATGGATGCATCCAACCAGGAGATGATGCATGGCGACAGAGCTGACCCTAGGAGACCAGAGGAGGTATCATCCACGGCAAGGAGCCGTTCCTCAAGACGTACCAGGTCAGCAAGGCACCGGGAAAGCCGGGGTTCAATGCCACCACCATCTCATCATTACCCACCATAAAGTCCGATGAACCAGAATACTGGGTCAGTTGGACCAGGTGGAACTCATCAACAAGAACCTCCTCCCTCTGGGAGAACACGAGGTCATTCGACTCCACCAAGCCCAGACCAGGTGGAGCAAGCAAGAAACATCCTAAGGCGTGCTGGTCTGGCATCCTCAGGTTATGCTGGAAACACTTCGGGAGTGGGGACCACGCAAGGCAATGACTTTTATGGTCCAAACCTGCCCACACCAAGCCGTTCAACCAGGAGGTACCATGACCAGGCAGACGGTGCAGATAGACCACCACGACCGCATGTCAGAAGGCGGTTAAATTACTCGTCACCACATCTTTCCTCCTCACCATCATTCGGATCATCACCGTCGATGGAGGACATGCCAGATGAAGATGGTATGGGACCTGAGGTAAGATATGCGAGTCCTGTGCGCCGAGACCGGTCAGCAACGGTCAGACATGAATCTCGAGCAGAATC
>SNQN01008951.1:13969-27160 GCA_008642245.1 Bassia scoparia | reverse complement strand
TGTTGATCTCTTGTCTTTATTTTGGATATTTTGTTTATTTTTCGCACCGTTTCGCATATACTAATACTTGAATGATTCGTAATATTTGTATGGTTCTTATAGCAAGCTCTATACAGCTTGGCCATTACCTTCCTCATACCCCAAACGCCACTAGCGGAGAGCGAGCGTGCCCTGCTCTTTTCCTCTTTCAAGGTATCCATCGCTTACTTCACCTCATATATTAACCCTTAATATATATTGGTTTCTTGTTAATTATGGTATGCATTGATTATGGTATTGTTTTTCTGTTCTTGTTCTTTTAGTTAAGTGGTATGGTCTCTCGCGATCAAAAATTAAGGGACGTCTTATCTATGATCCCGGTGGCTCTTATCATGTATATTTTATATTTTTCTAACAATCTGTGAATTTTGTTCCTTCTCTTTTTTTTCTATGCCACGCAGCACAACTTGATGGTATAGTAGAATTCGAGAATGAGGCGGAGATTTTTTTTCTAATTATTTTTTGACACGTGTTTGTTTTTTTTAATTAGCATTGGTATGGCAGGTGGTGTGGGGTGGGTAAGTCGTGAGGTTCATTTTTATTTTTTGAAATACATTCGTATGGGCTGGTGGACTGCGCGTAGGGGTGATGTGAAGGTGGGGGGGGGGTTGTGAGGTGGGCGGGGGGGTGCAGGACAGTGGTCCGGTTTGGGTGGTGCGGGCGCGGCGCGGTTGGTAGAGGGGGGTGGAGGGTGGTCGCATAAGGACGGTGGGGCGGTGGGAGGCAGGCTTTATACGTCACAGAAGCATGTAGTATTATAATATGCTGTGATATAATTGAGTTGAGGATGTGGGGTGTGTTGTGGGGGGTGGTATGGAGTTGTGGGGTGGGTATCGTGGCGTGACGTGTCGTTGGCGGGGGTGCTGGTTGGGAGGCTGAGTTCTCGGGCGGAGGGTTGTGGGTGGTGGTGGGGTGGCTGACGTGTCGGATAGGTGGGTTTTTTTGGGCGGTGGGTGGTCACGCCGGCTTGTGGGTGCGGTGGCTGGTGTGGGGTCTTGGGGGTTCCGTGCGGGCCAGGGTTGAGTTGTGGTGGGGTTGGTGGTGTGGGCCTCTGGGGGTGGTAGGGGGGCGGAGTGGCTCGTGCGGGGTGGTGGCGGCGGGAGAGGTCGTTTCTTTGTAGATGAAGGTGGCCGATTTGTATAATAACTGTTGTGTATTTTTGTTATTCTGCCATTTTTTGCGGTGTGTGGCGTTCGGAGTGGTTGCTCTTTAAATACAAGAATGAAAGTTTGAATAAAGTATTATGCGAAAAAATTATAGATGAAAATCACTTTTAAAAATACAGAGATTTAAAATCTAGAGCAATACAACACATTAATGTTTAGGAGTGTGGAAACGTGCTTTGGAGCTTTTTAAATCACAGGCCAGTCTTTTTTTTATATACCTAACAAAAGTAGAAAAGTAAATTGGAAAGACTAAAGGCCGATGTAGTTGATAAATCGCGTAGTCCATGAGTCCTATACGGTTTATGAGTGCACAATTATCTCCCTACGATGTCTGATCGCTAGAGTATTTTTGTGAACCGTAAGGTTTGTTATGCTTTATCTGAAGTCTGTCTGCGTGTCTGTTAAATGGTTATAATTAATTTTGAATGACACCTGTTTGTTATACGTGTTGTTGTGTTTTTTAGGCTAGTTAAAGCTTAGTTTGGGAAAGTGACAAAGATACTATAAGTTAAGTGCAAAGAACACCTGAAATATTCATTGTTGCCTCTCCCCAAATGAAGGTACAAAATCACGTAGTATGGTTGAAAACAGAAAAACCCCATACGCGACGGTCTCCTCCTTATTTTACATGGTTCTTGTTGGTATTGTCATATTATTGTATCATCCGGTTTTTGGTCTTCTCGGACTTGAAAAACAAGATTTGCTTTGAACTCACAAATTTGAAGAGAAAATACGTGAAGGTATCGTACTCGGAACTATTGAGCAAAAATAAGGTTCAAGTCTACAAGGCAAACCATATTGTTTCTTTCGGTTTTATTTTGTCTATATTTCTCTGAAAACTCAAAATTATTTCTTTCACAAGGTCCAGTGTTTTTTCTTAAACTCTTTTTGCCAAAAAAATTCACGCTGTCTGAATCGTTTCGCTTTGATTTCTTTTTTCTTGTGCTTTTTTTTCTCATCTATAAAATGGTTTTGTCTATGTCCACACTTTTTATATTTTTTCCCTGAATCCTCCAAAATATTTTTTGTTTTAATATTCCATTTACTTTTATTTCTGTTTATTTTTTCGTTTTATGTTTATTTTCTTAATGAATTTTGCCACTTTAATATTTTGTTTAAATTATCGCAGAAATTTATACACAGAAAATTATCGTTTAATAATAATATTTAGGAAAAAACATCCTGAAATACGCTTGAACCGTTTCAATTACATTTTCTATTTTTTTCGATTTTTGAGATATCGGTTTCTTTAGAAGAATTAGAAATCCCTTGCTATGCTAATTGGACTGAGCTTAAGTATTTGGTGTATTTCTTAGTGCGTCGAATCAAGGGATAATCTTTTAGTTAATAAAAAAAATCGGAGTAAAATAGGTGATAATTTCAATAATATTTCAGGGTTTTGAAGTATATACAATATCATTTGAGCGTATATACGCAGTATGCTGAGCGTATTTTTTACGTCCTTTCCTTAAGGAAAGGAGATTCAATCGTATGATAACGACTGCCCACAGTGTACGTATTATACGAGGTTAGGAGGCCGCTAAATGCGGTGGGATTGTCAGAGCTCAACAAATACGAATTTACAATCAGCAATTTGCCCAAAGACGCCACTACTAGGTAATACTGCGAACAGCAACCCCGTATAATACGCGAACTGTGAGAGTTACTGGATCGGACCGGTGGTTGAGCGTAGCCTCATATGCTGTTTTTCGCATCCCACAGCTGATTATTTTACGTCATCGTTCAGCATTCATATACGCCGAGTGGTCCTGCCTGCCTCGTTTGTTTCCCGGTGGGACCTTAACTTATATAGGCACAAATATATCCATTCGCCGGTGGTTGCGCAAGTCCCGAACCCCACTCACACGACTTACAGTAAGCTCTTCACCCATAACGACACTCTACCGTATCACGCTGCCTGATTACAGTCGACTGTCTACAAGACCCCACCAAGTCGAAGACACACTCACTAATCTCTCTTCAAACAACACTCCAACACTATCACATATCCGTATCCGATTCATCGAAGCATCGTATTCTCTCTCGGAAAGCCCCCCGCATCAACAATGCGAAATAACGGCGTTATAAATCTGAGATTACCTCACCAAAACCTCCCTTTCACTCTTTTTAATTCTTTTTTCATCTTAATTTGGGACAACCATTTTATGAGTTTTTAATTCAATCATAAACCAATGTAAGGAAACCCACCTGGGCGTCGTTATCATCTGTGCATGCCCAATATGTAGGATTTTATTAATGTTATTCCAATGTTTCCATGGTGTCTTGGTTCATTATTACAGGTGATCCATATATTTTTGTTCACAAGTGAACTTTAACTTGCGTTTTTGATTCTATGTTTCATAGTCTTAGCAGTATGTTCAATCCCGAAATGCCATTCTATGTATCTGATAGCATTTTATATTGTGTCCTAAATCTATTTATGCACTATGCTCATATCTGGGCTACTAACTTGCATGTCATTTACCACAGAAGATCAGCGAGTAAGACAACCATCTATCTACTCCTATATATTATCATCAATGAACCTCATAACCTATGTTCTTCATCCTATGTCTTGTTCAAATATCTATCACACTGTACTTTCTACTACTCTAGTCTTTTTAAACTGAATGATCGGAGACTGTAATCGCTTTGTGCACGAATTAAATAGTACAACCAATTACTACCCATTAGTCCAAACCTTTAAAGGAAATCGATCCTCGAGTATTTGCTAGGCACCATTTAGTAACATTTTTGAGGACTAACAAGATAACTGAGTCACTTTTAGCGTTATTCCTATTATATGAGAGCTACTCCTGTGTTGATCACATAATAACTGCATATACAACTCACTCTATCTTAGTAAATTAGATGTGCTTGTCGCATTCATAATTCAACTCAAAGGCTATCTTTTCATACTTCATTTTGTATTTATGGAGAATTCTATAACTAGATAGACCCTTCTAATTGGAAGCTCTGCCTACAGCTGGGCGTAATTGGGTTTACAATCTCTGCATCGTACCAGTTCCCGAACCCACGACTGGCTTATGCTTTGATTGACTTCGGCCATTAACTTGGCACCAATCGGTATCGAGTGGGGGCGTCGTAAGAAAATCTACATAAAACTCATCTGCCCTGTGGCATGAAGGCTCCCCCTTCAATTCGACGTCACACGTTAAGCCTTATTCGATACAACACAATCGAAGTTTCCTGCTAACTCCATTACACTGAAGCTGAGGCCTAGACACCCTGTCCTTCAGTTGCAGGCCATTCGCTACAGTGGAGTGCCCCCAGCTTAGTCTCAGCGCAATTTTGTGCCGACTGTATTTGTTGCATAGGCTTATTATATATGTGGCATTCTGATAAGTATCCTATCTCGTATTGTTCTTTTGCTTTTGTGATATGATTCGGTCAAAATGGTTAAGTGGATGAAGTATAGATTAAATGATTTTTAGATATTAATCAGCTCCCATAGATTCCACTTGATGGTTACCTTGAACTGACACGTCGCTGTATGAGTAAGTACGTTATGGAAAACAATATGCCAATATTTCTGCTTTTCAGACACTAGCTCAATTGTTCTTCCTCATATTTGACCGCAGAAGACAACAAAATACTTGATCATGATGCATTAACACGATCATATGTAGATGAAGTGAGATCCCTCTCAGAGTCCACCTGTTGAGTGCATTAGACCGAAAGGTTCAAGGTAAAAGAAAAGGCTAGAATTGATACTAAGGGTGAAAGCATTTAAATCCAGAACTACTCGGTGGAATTTGCAACGAGTATTGCTACCATCGTATCGTCTATACGAGTGTTCAAGCTCGATAGCTCTATTTAGCCGTGTGATGTGACTACACTAGAATCTGTTGACCTGACATTAAGGTAATACAAGACAGTCATAGTAAGCTCTGGATAGCTCAGTAGAATAGAATTATCTCTGTATTGGGTTAATCGAGATGAGCAGCCCTCTCGAGAAAGAGAAGGTTCTTATTTCTCTCTCTATACCCTCTGTCAGCTCCTCTCTAAGGCTGTTTTTACTAAAAGACGCTCAATACTGTCGATTGTTTTGGATATGAAAATGAGAGTGATCTCCACGTTGTAAAAATGCTTTCGCCTGAGTTTAGCTGTCGTGCATTTTCATCTATTTCTATCATTTTTTTCTTATTATTATCTTGCGGCTTAATAATGACTCTGTGAATTTTCAGCAGTCTGCTTGAAATGAATCTTCTTTTAAGGTCACTGAACTCGATTCTTTTGAACATGTCTGTCGAGCCAGCATTTTCATTCTTCTACGCGTTATTTTTCTTTCACAGTCTACCCTCGGCAACCTTTTTATCAAAGCTCGAGTCTACTGCAAGAATATGTTGTGGTGTATTGGAACAATAGCGAAGACTTAGGCTGTACTGAACATGTTCTTCTGTGGTGTTCTTCAGTAGATGTGCATAGTGAAGAAGTTTCATTGATTTCTGATGTTGAATAGTTAATGGAGATGGATTTGAAAATGAGTACATGAATATCTATTGAAAAACCTATGAAAAGCTAAGGGATAAAACTCCCCACTTTCTTATCACAATGATCCAAGTTAAGTGTTAGATGTCTCATGTCAGCTGAATTTTAATTTTTTAGTAATCAATGTACATTAAAAATTAGATACATACCATATAGTATCTTCGAGGTAGTGAAGAAGCTGCTTTAATCCAAAAATAAATTTATTAACATTTCAAAAGAATTATACACATTAGTCAGTTGAGAGATATGCATCAGGAATTATTCCTAAACCTATGACATAGACACCGATAAATTGGTAGAGATAAACGCTTATTGCTACTTCCGAACAACCTGGTTCTGCTTCTGGTCTAGTGTCCTAGGGAAACGTGACTCTCCGACTCGACCCTAAAGCATAAGACCTTAACTGATCATGCAAATCGAAGCCCAGACTCATCTGTGCTCATGTCCACAGTTCCTAATCGTAGAACCTTTTTCGAATGTAGTGGATCACATACGCACAGAGCTCCTCGTTCCTTATCTTTACTAACTTGAGCGCTTATGCTTTGATGTATGTCTTAAGACTTTACGAGTCCACGAAATGAAGGTTCTACCATCTTCTTCTTTCAGTTTAGGACGGAGACTAAAGTCGGCAGCAACTTCTCTCACTCAGCATCGAAGTATATAAGCATTGGTCTAGTGACCCCTCTTTTTGTTCTCTTCCTTTCTCCTTGTTTTCTTCCCCGTCGCGTTTTTAAAGATCTCGATCGTCTACACAGTCATAGAAGTGTGTTGGATTTATATCCTGAGGTTTAAATCGTCTCAACACCTCTTGTATGTGCTAAACATGACTCTCTTAGTCGGCTGTGACGTATCTACAGTGGCCCTAATATATGTTATTTTCTTTTATCAAGAAGTGAAAAGACACCCACTTCGCACATATTGTTTCCAAAGAAAGGGATAAACCACTGTAAAAAATGCGGCGCACAAGTACATATTCTACATATATATGCCCATTGTGAGCTGACGATGCGTGTACTTCATTCTTATCAAATTCCTCCCTTTTATGGCGCATGGAAACCTAGCTCAGTCCAATGCACTCATCTTTGTCACTTTTTATACTCCTTGTCATGTCTAATTCTTCCTCACGCGCTGGCGTGGTATATAATCACATTTTTAGTTTGTTTGTGTGAATCATGAGCCAAAAGCAAGGATCTGTTGGATCCATTAGAGAAAAGGTCTCAATGAGTGCGTATGCTTTGGTTCTACGCGCCGCTTAATCCAGGGACAAGTTTTGTCAAAATCCGTTGGACGTGCTCCTTTGATTGCCCCTTGATCTTAGCTTCATAAAGCCCTTTGAACGAAGTTCGCTAGCATCTTAACCCTTTTGGAGTTCTTAACTTTACCTCGATCGGATGATGTTCTCTATGATCTAGGTAGTATAAGGTATATAGGCAAGGTTAGCTTTTTCGGATTGGTCTCTAGTCGTGCAACTCATGTCTGCCAAGCTATAATGCACGATTCTATTGTTGACCAGTCTTTCAACTCTACATCGTTTCCACTAATATATAATAACTGAATGTAACATATTAGAGTAATAAACTTCCTACATTATGTCTATATTAGAATACATAAGCATTTCATTTGCTAGAGAGTTGCCAATAGTCTCTTATTCTCCAAGGTCAATCTTTCCGCACGATACAGAAGCAGCATAATCCACTTTAGATCTCGTGAATGCAATGCTCACAGTGCCGTTTCCCATTTATTTTTCGAGTTTTTCATTTCTTTGCCTTTGTTTTTATCATCACTTCAATTGTTTGGTTATTTTTTTCCGTCTATGGATTCTTGAACTATAGCGATTGATTGTGTTGATGAGTGTTATTGCGATAAAATATGGCTTACACTCATTATCAATGCAATGACACCACTAGAATTTTGAAAGAAGAAGTTAGAGATGGGCAGCCTACATGTTTCGCTACTAAGTCTTGCGTCGTGAGGTTCTAGCCTAGAATGTGGCTAATTTAGTTCAATTGTGGAGGTCTTATAGGTTGATTCCATATACTGCCTTCGTTCAATATCTTCATGTAGCGAGTACTGGGTATCACAACGTTCAAAAGTTTGTATGTTGTCAGAAGCGACCTCCGTTGCCTACCTACATTCCTGGGCTAAGTATGCTAATAATACCCTCTTCACTCATAGTTAGTGCACGAAGTGATCATAAAGTCTATGTGTGTCTAAGTGCATCTCGAAGAGATCAAATCTTTGATTCGACAACACATTCCATAGTTGGTACTAATATTGTTCCATCGATGTACTAAGGTTAGAGGTCAACTAAAGTCTACGTATACCACTAGTATAGAACATGCAGCATGATGTGGCACTAAAGACACTCGAAACCAATTGTCACCTATCTTTTCGTTTTTATGGTGATTATAACATGTGTTAAGGTCAAGAACATACATTGGCTAGGCCCATACAATGCACATATCACACATGACATGATTGAGAGTCAAACTTGTCAGTCAAAAAGGGTACACGCTTAATAGAGCGGTACCATTTCAACCACTTTCACCGAAGGATTGTATGCCGAGTTACCCTCTATTGTACACGCATCCCGTTAACACGTCACACCGACGTGGTGGGATAGATGCCTTAAGCCTATAGCCATAATTTCCATCTAAACCTCATGCAGCCAACTGTAGTTTCCCCTTAAGTGTCTCAGAGCATAGGTATACATGACCCTACTTAGTAGCAAGTAGTCCTTAAACGTGACTCTGTATGCGAGGGTGGACATGCAAATGAAAAACTCAATAATCGTCTTGTATGATGGAATTATTAGACTTTCAGAGTCTGTTCCACTTCCCCCTAACGTGATGTATACACCATGAATCGCCAAATGATAGAACCGGTGCAGTGGCCGATCCCACGGTCGGGGCTTGAGCCTACATCGATGTAAAGTGTGTTAGTATTGGGCTTGAGCCAACGAACCCGCACGTGAGTGCGGGAAAGTATTGTCGGTGAAGGGAATCGAGCCACCGGCCTATTAAAGTTAATCGACGGGACGCCCAAACGTTGTGGGCCAAAACACTGGCCCGGTCCGATCCAGTAACCTAGTTCGTGGTGTTCGGACATGGTTACGGTATTGAATCGTTCCCAATCCGCCGATGTAGCGGCCTCTAGGTCTCTTTTGTAATTCCATAAAAAAAACTGGTATTGGATGCACACTACAACTTCAAACGCTTATTAGCGCACTAGTCCTAAAAGTATACAACAACGGTTTCTATTATTCCAAACAAACGTACCTAGCCTAGAAATTGTGATCACTTGATTAGTCAAATTAAAAAGGTGCTAAAAGCTGGTTGCCATGATTAATCTGATTTTTAAGTGATTCACATAATTTCCATCTTTATTTAAAAGCAAACGAAATGCAAACAAAACATAGAATATGCATATACAAATATACATCATCCTTACCTTGTCGCTGCAAACAAACAAATTGTTAGAAAATTAATAAATACAATGATAGCGCCATTGATCGATCCACTAAACAAATCAAACAAACATATTAGTTTTGATGAGGAAAGCGATGATGAGGAAAGCGCCTCGTTAAAGCTTGCTATACAAAATGCAAAGAAGACGTTAGTAATCACAAGCAATGTTAATGACAACGAGGAAATGAGATGGATAATAGAGTTAATGAAAACGAAAACAACTAGAAAGTGATAAATAATCCTACATATTTACATGAAGCGATTAAAAAGGTGGGTTTCTACATCTTGTTAATCGAATTAGAAATCGTAATAGTGGTTAATCAAATTAGAAGATAACGAAATGAGTGTTTTGAGTTGAGTAGTCTCAGAGGTATACCTCAATATCGCTCTTAAAAGTGACCCGAAAGGAAGTAGGAACTCGTGATTGTATGAGTAAGGAGTGTGAGTGAGTGTAGACAGAATGTACGTGCTTGTGAACGTGTGAAGTCCTCTCGAAAGTGAAGCAAAGGCATGTATTTATRGGCACGTGTGAGGAACTGAGCGTATATACGCTGAAAAAGGGAGTGTATAKACGCTCGAGGGAGCATATATACGCTTCTTGAGCGTATATATTCTCGATTATTCTCGCGAATCTTCTTGCGATTCCGGGTGATGTTCGTTGAATGTGGACGCCCTCTTCCCCAAGAAATCGATTCTAGAACATTCCCGTATTTCTACGGTATTTTCTGCTTTTTTGTATTTTTTGCGTATTTTGATTTTTGTAAATATTGTAAAAATCATAGAAAATTGTAGAAAAATCAGAAAAATAATCTAAAAATACTAGTGAACTCAAAAAAATGAGAAAAATAATCTAAAAATACTGGTGAACTCAGAAAAATGAAAAATAATATAAAATCACCAATATAAATTATTTTAAAAATTCCTAAAGTTAAAAAGAAAATTCTAAAAATTAATATAAATAAAAGAAAATACTTTTTGCCTTTTATTTGACCTTTGCTTCATGGTTCCGAGTATTACTTCACATATTTCAAGCTTTTTCACGAGTTCGGCTGCGTCTTTTCAGAGTCAAATCGATCAGGACACGTGGTATGTTTCATCATCGATTACTCATTTGGGAAGACACATTTAGGTGTCTACAGTCACATGCCCAAAATGTTAAGGGTCCTAAAAGTCACACACAAAATTGGTCCAATAAGGAGAATCATGATAAACACAAGGGACCAATGTGAAACAAATCTTTGTCAGAAAGGCCAGAGTCAAACCAGTTCCTAAGGATTAGGAACCCAAGAAAATCTGCATTCCTAAAACTAAACCTTGATTTGTTTGTGCAGGTTAGAATGAAAAGAAAGCCACATTAGTATTTGAACAATGGTTGCTCAAGACACATGTCTGGTGGTTGCTCAAGTTTTCTTTGCTAAATAAATTGTGATCTCCGAATTTGGTTACAGGTGTACCTAACATCAAGTTTCTTGTAGATCATTTTTGTCATGAGTGTGCTAAATGTAAGCATGTCATGTCCTCTTTTTCAGCCAAAGAAGGTTGTAAGCACTACTAGACCATTCGAACTTGTGCACATGGATTTGTGTAGGCCCATGTGTGTGCAAAGTTGTAATGGTCAGAGTTATGTGTTTGTTTTGGTTTATGATTACTCTCATTATACTTGGACAATTTTGAAATAGGTAAGAGCAAATAGGATAATATCTATTGTTTTCAAATAGGTAAGAGAAAATAAAGTGATTCATAGGAGTTCTGGTAATGAGAAAAAGGGTGATCCAAGAATAATTAGTATGGTCGTATGAGACTTCTATGAGGTTTGTTATGCAATTTGCCTTTATTTGGAACAATGGGTTTTGAAATATGAAGTCAAGTGTGTACAAAATTGGAAAATGAAGTGTGCTAAAAAGGCTAAGTCTATGATTAAGGTACCAAAAAAACCATAAAGAAGTATTTTTATGCGAGTATTTAGTGGGGCTTTCACGGGCAATTGTGGTTACAAACTTTGATCGGTATCCAATGTAGTGCATGATTAAATAGACTTTTGAAATAAGGGAGTTGTAACATTGATTTTAAGTAATGAGGCTCATAAGTCCCCAAGATTAGACTCTTTCTTTTCATGGTGACTTTCTTTTTCTTGATGTTGTTGGTAGTTGCAATTAAGAATATGAGTTCGATGGGTTCAACTATTTAGACATAGCTAATTGAAAGAATTTATAGCTAAGTTTGGTAAAAATGGAAACTTGTCAAATAATTTGTCAGAGTGTGAAAATAGTATCTTCCCGTTGTCTTCCTGGTGTCTTATGCAAGATTATTTTTCATGGATACTCCCCATTGTTGAGAGGGAAACCCAAATTTGGGTTGGAGAAAAGGTAAATGTATTTTTATTTTTTTWAAAAAGGGATGGTTAACAAGATAAAGAGACAAGATCCTGTACACATACAATCATCATCCCATTTACCTTTTTGTTTTATGCAGGAGATTGAATTGCATAACAAATTTGTGTTTCATGCATGACTAATTATTTTTTTGATTTTTTCGTATTATTTTCCGAATTTTTTGACATCATTTACTTTTGAAGTTTTTTTATCATATTCACTTCTATATTTTTTTGGTATTGTTGGATTTTTTGATATATTTATTCTATTATTTACTTCTGATATATTTTCCCTACTTTGTTACAGGTTTAATGGTTTATTATTGTAGTAGACTGAAGTCAAGATTGAAGATACATATTATTTTCTCATTATTTAATATATTGAAAAGCCTTGTAATAATCTATAATTCTCATTATTTAATATATTGAAGTCTTCGTACTATATATTGTATTTGATGAAAGCTTTAGAAAGTTGTCAAGTTGACACACAACATTCTAGAGCTTTTTTTTATCACAACCATATTAATTTATCGACCAAAAAACGGTCGGTAAAAGTCAAATTATACAAATCTTGACTTTCACCGACCGTGGGTTGATCAACAATTAAATATAATGTACCACACAAGGACTTTTACAGACTGAATTTCGGTCGATAATACCGATCGAAATAAAATCGATCGATATTACTGACCGAAATTCGGTCGGTAAATGGAGTTTCCCTCCAATTATTTTTGGAGGGAATATCCACTTACCGACCGAATTTCTGTCGGTAATACTGACCAATTTTATTTCGATTAGTAATGTGAGTTTCCCTCCAACTCCAATTTTGGTCGACAATCCGTTGGTAGATTGGTCGGTGAAATTTTTTTACCAACTAACTATGACCTGATCGAGCGCACCGACGGAAATTCGGTCGGTAACAGTGTTTACCGACCGAAATTCGGTTGGTGAGATCGGTTGGCCGAATGCAATTTTCTTAGCTTGTATCCGCATTGCGGATCTTGTCGTTGGGCCCAACATTGTTACGTCGTTGAGCTTGATTATTATTCATGCCTGGTGTAGAGTTCCTACCTTGAGTTTTGAATGATGACAAACAACATTGAACTATGTATTTGCATGGAAGTTTCTGTTTGCATGTACAAGTACAAAAGACTCAAGTTTAATGGTTGATAAAGATGAAGCTCATGAAGCTAAGTCTTGGAATTTGCATGAAGACAAAGTTCAGAAGAGTCATAGCCTTAGGTCTTAGATGCAATGTAAGTGGTATTTGGATTGAACAAATGTGTTGAGTCCCCTATGGTTTTGAGTGATGACAAACAGTTGCAAGAACAAGTATACTGGTCTGATCAATACATCTAGTCTGAACAGCTGAGATTCTGTTCTTTGTCACTTGAAAGATAGTGACATGTATGCTAACAAGTTATATTGTGCAAATTGCTATATGTGTTTGGCATACAAGAATTYCCACTAGTAGAAAAAGCTCAAAAGCTGTGGTTATTTAGGGTCCAAAAGCTGCGATTTTGAATCGCAGCTTTTGGGATTGCAGCTTTTGTCTTGACCCCTCAAAAGCTACGGTCACTACTACAAAAATTGGTTTTGGCACCAGTTTTAAGAGACCGGTGGTGTATGAAAACCG
>SNQN01008951.1:0-12699 GCA_008642245.1 Bassia scoparia | reverse complement strand
TATGTATGTATGTATGTATGTATGTATGTATGTATGTATGTATGTATGTATGTATGTATGTATGTATGTATGTATGTATGTATGTATGTATGTATATATATATATATATTTATAGGGTGTTGTGGGCTTGGATGCTAACTGGCCCAGTTTGTTATATGGGCTGTGGTTTTGGATTGATTTGGGCTTTGGTTAATGGGTTAATACTCATACATCGACGATACTTAACCCTAGATATTTTAGTTCTTTATTTTTGTTTAGTTACTATTAGTTTCCAATTCTCCTTTCCGTATGACCTGCTCTACTAATTGTAACTCTTAGAGACTAATATTTAATTGAATCTTCTTTGTGGGATCGACCCTGACTTACCCTACTACATAGTTAGGAAGATTTGTTAAGTAAATTATTATCTTTGTTAGGTGCGCGATACGCCTTTCAGTGGCGATGTCTAAATCAACACCATTCAAGAGAACCTTATGCTCGATGATGGTGGTGTTGTGCRGTTTGGTGGGTGGTTGAGAGTGGTGGTTGGCTGAGAGTGGTTTTGATAGTGAATGGAATTAGTGGGTGGTGTGCGGTTCGGTGGGTGGTTGAGAGTGGTGGGTGGATCGATTTAWGTACTCTCGAAAAATATGGGGGGATTTATTTTAGGGTTTGTTCGATTTTTTATTGTGTGGTTTATTTGTTTTGTTGGAGTAAATAATAGGAAAAATAACAGAAATAATCTCATCTTTCATGGTTCTTTAAAAAACAAACCCAACTTTGGATTATTACAAAATAATCCGACCTTTCGAGGGTGTCTTTCAATATTGGACCCAATTAATTAGTTGCAACTTGTACAACAAGTTAAAATTAGATTTAATTTTTTTCATTTTTTATTCAAACCCACAAATCCGTCTCTCCTCTTTCTCACTCTACCACTTCTTATCTCTCTCTCTCTTCTCTCTTCTCTCTTTCTCTCGCTCCTCTTACTCCTGTGTGGCTGTGTAGGTTGCGCGGAGAGTGAGTCGTGGCTGGTGAGTTGTACGACGGGTGAGGTCTTGGCTGGGTCGTGGGTGGTCGTGGTTGGGTGGGTTACAATGTTGGGTGCTTGTGGGTGGCTGGGTCGTATGCGATTGTGGTGGTTGTAGGCGGCTTGGTTGTGTGCAGGTTTGGTGGTTGTGGGTGGTTGTGGTTTTAGTGGTTGTGGTCAGTGTGGTGGTTGAGGTGATGAGGGGTGTGGCGTGTGTTGGTGGTTTGAGTGGTTGTGTGGTCGGTGGTGGTTGAGGTGATGAGGGGTGGTGCGTGTGCGCACTACTACAAAAATGACATAAAAGACCATATCTAAGAGACCGGTGGTACCTAATAACCGGTCTCTTAGATTAAGAAACCGGTTATTCAGGGAAACCGATCTCTTATATCCATTTAAAAAACCGGTTGACCACATCACATCTCTTAACCTGTGGTCCCTTTGGCTGTGGGATCCACAATTTTGGTAAAGAGACCGGTTTTATAGGGACACCAATCTCTTAGATGTTTATTTGATATTTAAAAAAATATGATATTCTAGTGAGTTCTTATTCTACTCTCTCATACACATCTCTCTCGTCACTAAACCCTGACACCTCTTATATTTTTTTAACTAGCACTATAAGCACGCGATGCGTGCGATCAGTTAAAAATTTATATTAAACAAATATTCAATTAAAAAAATCATGTAATTGGGTACAATTTCAAATTAACAATGGCGGTGAGTTATTATGATTTTCAAATTTTCGATATAATTTTTTCTTTTTAACTGAATCTCTTGACAAAGAGATGAAAATATTAATTACATTGACATACAAATAGTAATATTGAAATACATAAGAACTAAATAGATATTGAATTCAATATGATTTTCAAATTAATTTGCAATGATTAACGGCTTCATGTGAAAAAATTATTCCATGTAATTAATGTATTTATATTTGAATTTTTTCATACTAATTAATTAAACTTTTTTCAAAATTAGTTCAATGCATTAATGTATTTTTTATTTGAATGTTTTACGACTAATTAATACATTGCTTTTTTTTATTCATGGGAAAAAATAGTCATAACTTTTAGTCATTGTTTAGGTATATATGATGAAGTAAAAAATACATAAAGAGAAATTATTATTTTTACAAGGTTAAGCCGACAATTAAGTCTTTGATCAGAGCATAAGGTATTTATGGTCTTAGTTTAATAGGGGGACACCAATTGCTCCCCTTGGCTTATATAATAGTGTACTGAATTACTCTTTTAATTTCAGGTACTCTATTCTCCTGCTATCGTTATTTTGCAACGACACACAGCTCTCTCTCTTTCTATTTTCTTTCATCTCTCTCTGGTCTTAATTCTCTGTCTTGTTCATCTCTCTCATTTCATGACTTTCTATTCTCTTTTTCTCTCTTCATTATATCTTACCTTTCCAATTTCTGGTCTTAATTTTTCTTTAAAATTAAGCAAAATCGAAGAAAAATGTAGAACCCTATTGTGCGACTTGCAATCTATTGGGTTAAGTTCATCGTCTTGTTTTGGTTTTTTTCATACTTATTGATTGTTTATTTTTTTTTTGTGTTCTATCATATTCGTTTTCGGGATGATTTTCGCGATTCTTCATTTTTTGGACTATTTTGTCGATTTGTGTGTCTATTTTCAGTATTGTTTGAAAAATTTTAGAGTTTTTTGGGACTATTGGTGCGATTTTTCTGGGTTTTGCGTTGTCTTAATTTTCTTTTTTTGTGTGCATTTTGCTTTTCCAACAAGCACATAGTAAGTTGTAGTGTTTATTTTCTTTAATTTTTTTCTTCTTGTAAATCATTTTTTTCTAAATTTTTATTGATGTTTCTAAGGTTTTAAATAACGTTTTGATTTTCCTGATTTTTCTTTCAGATGCATTTGAGTATTTGAAACATATGACTAGAATTGTGAATTGGACTTCGAAGCCCGAGAAGTAGAGAGTCTAGTATTTTACTAACTATTTTTTTGATTCTCATCTTCGATTAGTTTACTGTTTTTAGTTTTTTTGCAACATTTTACATCTCTTACTAGTTTACGATTTCAATTTTTTGATTTTTTTTTTTTATTCATTGCTGTATTATTTCTTGTCTCTTACAATTTTGTTTTTTCGATCCTCCATCCTTCGATTTCTCATTTTAATGTTTTTGTTGTCAATTATTCATCTTTGATTTTTGCATTTACTGGATTTTTCATTTCAAATTAATGTTTTTATTTCAATTTTTAGTTTTCCTGTTGTTTTCCGTTCTTGTTATTCTCTCTTGTTGATTTTCGTTTGATTTTGTTTCTGTTCGTTTGTGTGTATGTTCTTGTTGATTCACGTGAATTCATTTGTTATCATTTGCTTTTTGTTGTGTAGATTTTTGTTGTATTCTTATGATTTCTTGGGATTGTTTTTTTTGGCCATTGGTTGGTAAATATTTATTTTTATGGAATTGTCAGTTTATTTATTTACACAAAATAATTTATCAGTGAGTTTCTTCTGTAATTCCTTTTACTAATTCATATGCTTTGCTGAAATGATTGCAGGAGTCGGAGGACTTGTCCGTTTTGCCGTGTTGTTTTTTAATTGATAATTTTGGTTTTGAAGCGATTTTCTTAGTATTTCAGTTAATTGATGCTTAATTGTAAAATATTATGGTCTATGGTGGAATATGTTCGACATCCGCATGGATACAGTACAAACATTAGTTACAAGCTATAACTGTCTAAAAGGCTATCTCTACTTTGAATCTTATTTGGAGAAGTTTTCTCATATCAAGGGATTGAAATTATATTCTTGCTATGTTTTGAGTGTTGCGTGAGTTGGTGCTTGAGAACAAGTCACTATATGCTATTTTGTGGATGCATGTAGAAGTTTGTTTTTTTTTGTAAACTATATTGTAGGCCTAATTCAATTCAGACAACTGGCCTAGAATATTGGTACCGTAATTATTTTTATTGGATTTTTTTTAAAAAAAAATAACATAAGAGACTGGTGCTGACATAAAACCGGTCTCTTTAGCTTACAAATAATAAATACAAAAAATAGTTAAGAGACCGAGCCTACACAACACCTACCGTCTCTCTGGACCAACTTAAGAGACCATGTGCTCTGTCAGAAACGGTCTCTCTTATATTGAAGCCAAAGAGACCGTTAATTTAGGCCAACCGTCGTCTCTTATGTCAACTTAAGAGACGTCCAAAATAAACCGGTCTTTACCAAAGAGACCCTCACAAAAACCGGTTATTTGAGGTCTCTTTGGGTTTTTAACCGCGTCGTCTTATAGCTCATTTTTGTAGTAGTGGCGGCTGTGTGGGTTTTATGTGAGATCAACGTCGGAATCTGACCACAAGATGGTGGTCAACAACATATGTAGTTAAAAAATGRTTTTAGACAATTACGCTTTAAAAAGATCGTTTGTTACAAATTGTTTCTTATAAAAGATAGTTTGACAAATTAAAAAAAAAACCATATTAATATTGTTGTTGTTGTTCAAAGATAGCWTTCAAATGTCAAAGTAATTTAGTACAACGGTACGGCTCACAATGCAATCAAAAATGCGTTTTGTTATCAATGTGTATAAATTTTTAAAGGATAAGCTTGGCCGTCAGCATCAGTTCACTATTTGCCTCACTTCGTACTATATATGCATGAACTTGCAAAGATAATCCACGAAATCGTTGAGATTGTAGAATAATGATTGAGTCTCAAACGTAACTACGACTATTACAAGCATGTATTATACAAAGATGCATCCAACAGCAAACGACAACTATCAACTTATTTTCCAAAAAAAGTACTCATTATTGTACAAAAGCAACCACGGATTTTTGGTAGGGTGTAAAATGTTTTTTATTAAAATTATTTTCATCATAAGCCTTTTGCATTGAAAAATTCATTTTAAAGTAGGTTTTTTTCCGCTCTTTGATTACTTGTAAAAATAATTTTCCAATTTAATCATTTTTCATTTTTTAGTTGAGATGAAAATTAATTGCTTCAATTGTAATGGTAAATGTACGTTTTTCTTCCAATTGTAATGTTTTTCTTCTAGTGTGAGAGGAAAATGTATTTAAAAAATTCCTATTTTTACATTTTTAATATTAGGGTTATGCTAAATGCAGTCATTTGGGTTGCATATAAGATTTAAATATATTATTTAAAACAAAAATAATTTGTTAATTTAAGACAAAATTTACAGCAATCGATGCAATAAATGATCAATTATTTCATATTACTTTCACTTTTAGCTTCTTATAATCAGCTCTAATAAGAAGTACATTTAGTCTTTTCCTTAATATTATACTAAAAAAAACAATATGAAATAAGAAATTATTCTAGTTTAAAGGTTTCACACCCTACCAAACCCATCCTAAAGAAAATACTAAAAAGTAGTTGGATTCAATGCCATGTGAACCAAAAATTCCCTAATTTGAACAGAATTAGCAATGCATGGGATCCGTCTTGAGTGTTTTGGATCTAGAATTCTTTTCAACATTATTGAACAATAATTACTCGTAAAGGCAGGCATGGGCCGTGTCGTGATGGCCCACGTGCGTCAAGTTTGTTTGTCTCATGCCTATGCAGATGGTGTCTATACAGGATAAGGGTAACGTCATGTTGTGCGTGGCTCGTGCCAAGATTCTCAAAATGTTCGAGGCTCGTGTCCAACCCAACTCAGGTATTGCGTTATGTCAGACCATTCTAGCTCTTATGCTTTACTTATAATTTTTTATATTTTATATATTTCTTTTTAAAAAGAGTGTGTCTAGTGTCTACATACGGGCTACGTGCTCATGCCAATTTAAGAACAAAATGATGTTCACGGCTTGTCCACGACCCGTTGGCGTGGCTCTATCTCGTGTCCTGTCGTGAAAACAATGGACTCGTGCTAAGCCGTGCTCAGATCGTTCGGTGTCGTGTTGTTCCTCGTGTTAGCCTGGCGGTTGCCCAGCTCTAATAATTACTGAGCAAGTGGTCAAGTATGTCGTCTACAACTTTGACCTCTATTATTTGATACGCGTTGCTATTCATCTCCGACCTATATGCAACCAACAGTCCAACATGGCAACATATCATGTCATTTAATCACGGGTAGATTGGCATATTTCAATTTCCAATGTGAGATAAATAAAAGGAAAATGTTTCCAACAAACTCTATATAAAGACATTAATACGTGCTCATAATTTACACAACACATCCTTTTCTCCAATCAATTATATATCAATCATGGAACACTTTAACAAAAATAATCTTGTCCTCATTTTGCTCATAATATCAGCTAGTTGTATCATATTTAGCCCTACTTTGGTGCAATCAGCATGTAACGCAATTGATAAAGAAGCGTTACTCAAGTTCAAGAGTGCGATCGAGTACGATAGTAGCGGCCAGCTCAAAACATGGAACCCCAACACCGATTGTTGCACATCTTGGAACAACGTCCAATGTGACAACAAAACCGGTAGGGTGATAAAACTATCACCCTTCCGCCCTTCAAACCCTATGGATACAGATATCTCAGTATTCGTAAATGGTACAATCTCCCCTTTCCTAGGTAATCTTGAGTACCTTCAAGAGCTCAACCTTAATCATTTTCAGCAATTTTACCTCGATAGCCCGGCCGGGTTAAGAGGTCCGATCCCAACAGAACTCGGCCAGTTATCGCATCTAACCCACCTTTCTCTAGCTCAAAACATACTTATCGGCACGATACCAACATCATTTAGTAACCTTAATAATTTAGAAACTCTTGATCTTGGCTTTAATAAGCTCACCGGTGTGATACCCGCGTCTATTTTTCCATCAAAAAAGTCGCTCAAAAATTTATACCTAGAGCAAAATCAATTTACTGGTACGATACCATCTTCCATCATAAATTTAGTGTCACTCGAAAATTTAAATCTTCAAAATAATTCTCTAGCGGCTGAAATTCCTACTATTCTTGGATCCCTACAAAATCTTGAATATGTAGATTTGTCATCTAATAAGTTTCTAGGGAGGATACCAGATTCACTAAGCCAACTCCCGAAAATAGTTCAACTAAAACTCGACCATAATGAACTTAGTGGAAGCATTCCAGCTAACTTGTTGAATCTGAAAAACCTGCAGTTGTTTGATGTCTCTTCCAATCAACTTAGCGGAGAAATTCCACCGCACAAAGTGGATTTTCCGACTTCATCGTTTCTGGGAAACCCCGGCCTTTGTGGTGCTCCCCTCCCTCCTTGTAAACCTATCTAATGCGATGTACGTATAATGAGACAAATATCTAATTTAATGCTACGTCTTCTTGTCTTCCTGTAAACCTATCTATTGTCTCCTTTAAATTTATGCAGCATGTATCTTATCCTATCGGAGGAAAATAAATTTAAAAAAAACATGTTTTCATTTGGTTCATTTGTTGTACTATACTTAATGCAATATCTAATGCTACGTCTTCCTGTATTTAGATTATTTCTTTCTGATTTTCATCTCATTTGTTGCAATTCTTTGCTAATGTACATCGATCGATCCATCGCTGCTGGACATCTCAAGTTAAGATAAAAGGCATGGGATGTTTCTTTCGTGTTGTTAATTATAAAGGACAATCAAAGTCATTGAAAGTCAACACAATTTTATCACGTACTTTTTTAATATTTGGACACGACCATAAAATATTTTGGTTATATCCAAACATAATTATATACAAATAAATTTTTTCCAATTTTTATCTCGTCCTCTCTTCACTGTTGTTATCATTCTCTCTTTTATTCATTCGACTTTGAAAACCTCCAATAAAAACTTTCATGTCTTGTGGTAGGTTTCATCATGAATAGATTGAACGTAACCAATAATTAATAATAAATAACTTTTTAGGATTTAGTCTTTTTACTCAAACAATTTAAAACTTATAAGATTTAAATTTAAATTACACAAGAATAATTTAAATTCAATTATTGACGAATTCTTTAAAAGTGTCATATTGTACTCCATATTGGATTTAATTACATATTCGTGTGCACTCTTATGAAACACCAAGCACATATAGTGCATATACATTCAACATAAGAGTTGAACTCTAACGTCATAAAATGAATTCCAAAATATCGAGATCACATAAGATAAACGTATATTTAAATATTATTATTGTGATATAATAGATCAAATAATTTAAAAGAAATAACTACTCTCGGTAAWAATTCAGCTTTATACTTACCCTGTTTATTTTATTTTTGTACTGTTGGATGTGATTTCAAGTTATAAAAAGAGGAAATCAAGAAATAGAATAGAGGAAAAACATGTACTCCTTATATTGTTATAAAATGTAAAATTAAATACTGCAAGTAATTTACAACTTGTAAGAATAAAAATGCTAAAAATATGCACAAAATCACACATATATAGTATAACATATATACTCCTTTCGTTCTACAAAATTTCTATCACTTTCCTCATATGGATATTTCATTAAAATCCTATCATTCTCACTTTATTCAATTTTAGGAAATCTAATATTGATTTTTTTATTATGGTGATCCATTACGTGGAATTCTTGCAATACAATGTGCATTAAACAATACAATTTTATTTGTTTCTCTCTTTAATAAAAATCTACTTTTTAACTTCACTTCTCATATTATATTAATTAATTTTCATATTTTAGACCTCAATAGTATATGACAATTAGTTATTCATGGAACAGATGGAGTATTACTATTGCTAAAAAAAATGAAATAAAAATTTCTTCTATGCACAAACTCTGTACATTGAAAGTTTATTTTTATATTATATATTGATTAAAACTTTTTCTATAAACATAATAATTTTATCCTATGGCACTTTTAATTTCTTTTTAATAAAAAACATTGAATTATAAACAACTTATTTCCCTCAAGTCCGATAAAAATAAATAAAAATAAATATCTAACTATGTTGGTTATGACTTTAAAATTTACAAATATGCCCAAAAAATCAGACTACTCACTAAATTTGGTTGTGACTTAAAAACAATGTGAATATGTCCAAACAATAAACAAGTGGTTCAGATTTTTTTGACTTTATTGACTTTGATGGTCTATATAAATTATGACCATTAAAAAAATTTTCCAAAAACATGCTACATTTAACAATCGCCCTTGCATTGCGTGGCTTAAATAAATACATGCAAGAGAATATTCATACATACTTCTACAGATCTACATTCCCTACAAGTAGAATGTAAAACTATACAATTGGGTACATACTACCATAGTTAACTATAGTTTAAGAGCCTAAACTTTGTTCAATAATACTGTTTCACTTCATATAAATAATATTATGGGAAATTCTCACTGATAGGTATTAATTTTTTTTAATCCCACAAATAGGTATACCTTTTCTTTGATTTTGCATCCATGATTATAAACATATGTTTTTGCCGTTAATTACGTAGGTTAGGCTATTAAGTATGTTTAATTAGACTAATTAACCCTACTGTAATCAATAGTTAACATAATTCCCTCTAGTTTACTGTTTTTGCGTTGCGTCTCTTATGGCTTTTGAACTTCTCTCTGCCCACGACCCTCGTTCTCAAGATCATTCAAATTCTGTCTGAAATTTCGTTTCCTCTGTTCTTCTGCTTTCTGTAGTTGGTTCGTCGTTGCTCGGAATTCTCGTCGAAATTGTGAAGGTATTTTTGTTCATCCTTTTTCCCCATTAATTCGTGTTTTTTAAACTTCCAATCTTCAATTGCTCATGTTTGTATGAATTAGGGCTAATTTGTGCATAATTACATATGCAGTGATTCAGGAATTTTTGACACTTTGGAATTTTTTGAAGGTGTATGAATGAATTGCTCAGACTTATTTTGAGTTGAAAAATCAGTGAGTGTGTATTAGAGTGCACTCAGTTTGGTTTTTGTTTACGCAGTTAGTTTGTATTTTGATTGTACAGGTGCAGGGAATTTCAGATCAGAATGGTGCATTTCAAATCAGCATGCTTTTTAATTAAACTAGGSTTAGATTAATTAAAACATACTTAACAGACAAACCTAGCTAATAAACSAAAAAAGGATGCTTATAATCACAGATGCATAACCAAAGAAAAAGTATACCCATTTATGGGGTTAAAAAAATTGATACCAACCACTGAGAAATCGTAAAAACACGTAAATATTCTTTTAATACTTATTTAGCAGTTGGTTATCAACTCCGTAGGTAGACATGAACCAATGTCGGTAATAGAATAATACAATAGCCAATTATTTACTTAACACTGAAAGTTATTTTTTTACAGCTCAAACAAAAAAAAAATGCAGGAGCTTTTCTGTGCAACTAGCCACACMAACTATTATGTGTGGCTGGCAATCCGTACAACTTAAAAAAACTAAATAGTACAACTACAAAAGGCGACAAAAAGAGGCCACACCAAAACCTAAYAATTATCTCTAATAAACACAGTACAAATAATCATTATTTTCTCTCTCCTTCTGCAATCTGCCTAGCCTTTATCTATCCAGCAATCTGTACAATAAAAATTTCAAAAAAAAAAAATGAAAAAAACAATCAAATGAAAAAAGAAGAATCAGCAAATTTGTAGGACGTGGGCCGCGCCCTCGCGTATAGCGGGCGCGCGGCTTGGTACTACATCGAGGTGCTTGTGCGTGGGCTTGAGCCACGGATCCCGCACGTGAGTGCGTTGGGGTAGTGTTGTCGAGTAAGGGGAGTCGCCACCGTGCCTTTGAAGTTATTCGCTGGGCGCCCGAAACGTTCTTGCCATAAACAATAGGCCCCACGTCCAATCAAGTAACCAGTCGTGGGGTTCAGGGGCGTAACAGTTCTGGTACGAATCAGATCTTGTAACCCAATCGCCCGCATGTAGCCGGGCCTCTACTCGGTACCTCATTGTTAATTCCATGTAATTCACGATTTATTGCTTGCACCCGAAACTTACAACTGTTATTTTTAGCACTTATGAAGCGTTCTAACCCTAAAGATTACTATGAAAGTATGTTTGCGTATTATGCCAACAAGATGAGCTACCAACCTAACTACCTTAGAAGTTGTGACCACTTTATTATAATCAGTTGTAAAACGGTGCTAAAAACATGAGTCTTCCATCGTTAACTACTGATTCAAGTAAGTATGTCACCATAATTTTCCGGTCTTTGTTTAGCAAAATTACCTATACCAAAGTTATACAACATGACAATATGGAAGTATATGAACTTCACAAGCATATACAAACTCATCTTACCCTACAATCCTGCAATAAAACAATGGTCGAGTTAATAGTTCTCATATAGTTAAACGAAAGCTAGATGTAACGATCCGTCTGCCTTGAATCCGTGCTCTATATAAAGAACAAGGAAACGATTGTCTAGTTCATGATAAAACACGAACGCAATCGAATCTTTCGCCTTGAATCACTATACAAGCATAAGAAGATCGTTAGTGTGACAATGGATAATACAATAATGAAACGAAATCAAAAGAACGAAGAAAAACAAAACAAATTGAAAACTTGGAAAAGCTCTATGGAGAAACCGGATACATGGTACAGGATATATCAATGGTAAACGATATTCAAAGTCTCGGTTCTCTACATTGTTTAAATTACATGTTTAAACCACTCCTCAAATTCCAATTAATCGATTAAATCAAATAAAGAGAAAGTGAACAAGAGCGGTTCGTGCAGTGCTGAGACGAGGTGAGTCTCAGAATTCAACCTTGGTGTTGTCGCTTGTCAAAACGACACATCCTACAAGAACGCAGCATCAGCCTCTCCGATTGTTTTGAGTGTATTGTGAAAGAGTTTTTGAATGAAGAGTGTGAATGAGGGTATACTGCGCTTATGAAGCTTGGAAGTTGGAATAGAGTACGCGTAAGTCGCATATGTATGCAAAGTCAGTTGTCAAAATCTTCGTGTGATTGTTCTCGAGATGAGGCAGGGCACGATCATGATTTAAGCGCGAGAGGAAAAGACACACAGGGAAGTGTATCGTACGCTAGTAGGTATGAGGAGTACTATACGCTCTAGTAGGGAGCGTACTATACGCTCATGCCTCAGGTTATGATACGCTGCTGCCTACACAAGGAGCCATCGTCTTTGCCAAACGTTGTAATACGCTTGAGGAGATCGAATATATAACTGAAGGCCGCAGCGTATATACGCTCAACTGCAGACGTATATTACGCTGACCGTCACTCAGCTATATACGCTCCAGTTGCGTTCATGATATTTTCCAAAAAACCGTGTGAATATTTCTGGTCGATTTCGGAATAAATTCTTTGCGCCCATATATCGTGTCCTACAACGAATTTTCTATGAACTAAGATTACGGATGTATTCTAGACGCTCCTTTCGCAAAGAAGTAGGATGCTAGAACAATTCCGCGTATCTTTTCTCAATTATTCACGCATATCCATTTTTGCTGCGTATTCTGTCGTATTTAACATTGCAAAATTCATTAGAAAAGTACATATAGAAAAAATACAGAAAAAAATTTACGAAAAATCACATGGACTGATTACGGATCATATAGAAAATGTGTCACGAACATGATGGAAAAACAAAAAAGCATGAGATCGCCAGTGTTAACTGTTTTGAAACCTTTGAGATTATTGAGAAAACCGAAAGAAATATGTTTTGCCCCGCTTTTGAACCTTGACTCATGATTTTCGAGTGCGACTTGACGTCACATATTTCGAGCTTCATTACGAGCAATTGCGTTTTTTCGAGTTCG
>SNQN01008950.1:0-27165 GCA_008642245.1 Bassia scoparia | reverse complement strand
GCAATCCCCGTGCTCATGGAATAATCTATTTGGATGTAGGGGGAATTGATAATTCCCCAGAGCAGGGCTGAGGCTACGACATTTTATTTCGGTCTCAGCAGATGTTGAAATTATTTTGTTTGGTGGGAAAACAAGTTGAAGCGAGGGTAATTTGGGCGGGTCATGTTTTGAATTTAATGTCCTAATTGGTGCTTTACTTCTAATCATGGTGAGCATGTAATGGCTTCTTTTTTTTAGAATTTTTTGCTTGACTTCTATTTGTTCACTGCATACGAATATCCTGGCATCTTATCAAGTAGCTATTCATTTCTTTTATCGCTGTGGGGCTGCGTTTTTTGTAACCTTTGTGTATGCCTTCAATGATGAGAGGGATAGGGTCTTTGCCTCTGTGGTTATTTGTCTTTTATCTTCCTTTGTAATTCCATTGATGCTCTGGCATGGTGGTGAAGAGGGATTTTCAATCTTTGATGGCTTTAAAGAAAGGACTTAGTCTATGAGTTTGGACTCATGAGCATTGCTCCTATGCGGGTTGTCTAGGAGTTGTGGCTTAAGTGAAAATGAGGACTAGTGGGTGTTATTACTTGGAACAACAGCAGGAGGGAGACAAAAGGGTTTGTTTCTAGAATTGATTAGAGTTCTTTGTAATCTCTTGGACGGATGATGGTCTTGACATGGAATCTTTCCTATTTGCCTGCAAGGTTTTCTTGACCATTGTCCTCATGATTCTTAAGCCTGCTTGTATTTCACAGGGGTATGCTTCCCCTTTAGGTTTTTAACATTGGACTCTTAATGCTACTTTTGTTCCTATTTGTCTCTTCGCTTGGAGGTGGAGGGTGACAGGGTTGTGCCATGTACAAGGTTTGGAAAAGATTGGCAACGCTACCAAGAAGGCACTTAAGGGTGCTTTTAGTTGGTCACTCGGAATTTTCATCAGGAGGATGCTAAGCTAGGCTTTGTTTGGAGGAACCAGCAGCTTCTCGGGGGACGATCCTAGGAATGTTGCTTTGCAGGTAGGAAGGATTGAAGGGTCATTCAAGCCCTTCATGCCAAGCTTGTCTTCTGAGCTGAAGCAAACTTAAGATTTCTGGCTGCGCAATATAGGTGATGATTAATTCTGCAGTTTTTTACATAGAAGTATTAAGCAGAGTGAGAGCAGCTAATAATATCTCTTCTGTGTGTTAAATATACAATGTGAGCAGTTGAGTCTCTTCAAGGTATTTCAAGATTGCTTTGTGTGGATTTTATTCTAAACTGTTGGAGGATGCTTTGCTTTAGGCTCCCATCCTGTTTAACCTTTCTGTGTGCCAGCTTGGTCCTCTTTCCAGGGCACCAAGATCTCGTCATTGAGTTTTATAATTTTTCTCCTTGCAGATGTTCAGAAGCTCTTTTTTCTATTCCGAGTGATAATCTCCTGGATGGATGGTTTTAATTAGTTTAATTTTTCAAAAGCACGCTGGGGAGTGTGTTGGTGATGATGTTACTGCTGGTATTCTAGATTTTTTCCAGTTTGGAAGTGATGTAGGATGTTAGGTCACTGCTATTACCTTTGTTCCTAATAGATGCAGGTTGTGATTTGTCAAGGCTTATCGACCTATCTCTTGTTGCTCTACCATTTATAAAGCACTCTCCAAGTTGATTTTGTTCTAGCTGGTCAGGTCCTTCCTGAATTATTTCTTTCAACCAAGGGGCTTTTGTTCAGGTTGAAGTATTATGCACAACATTTTGATTTGTCGGAGACCTGGTGAACAAGCTATACTCCAAGTCAAAAATCTTCTAGGTGTCTTCATGAAGTGGATAATTCAAAAGGCTTATTTGATACTGTTAATGCAGTTTGAGGATGGTATGGAGGGGTTAGGTTTCCTTGAGCATTTTGTGAGTGGTATGCGTTGTCATTCTCCTCGTTATTTCCTTTGCTATGTTAATTGTATCTCCTACAAAGACTTATTGTTCTCTTGTCGGGCCTCGAGCAAGGGACCCTATGTCTCCTCTTCTCTTTACCTTGTTGCATTGAGTATTGTTCTAGGATTTTTACATTGTGCTGGCTCTTCCGGGGTTTTTAAGGTTTCACCTCATGATGTTAAAAGTCTATAGGTTGAATTCATTTAGCTTTGTGATGATTTGTTATTTTTTCTTAAGGTGATATGGCTCTGTGTTCCCTTCCCTTCAGGCCTTTGAAGCTTTGTTTCTGAACTTCTTGGTCTTTGTGTTAGTTAAGTTACCAAACTGTCTCCGTCTTATTGGCTGGGGTTTCTTAATCAGACTGGAGCGAGATTCTTCGTCTTTCTGGTTCAGCAAGGAGTTTTCACTTTCAAGTTCTTGGTGTGCCTATTGTTCTAAGCGATCAAGCTGGTAATGATGTGATGTTTTTGGTTAATAAGATGTGTTCTAGGCATTAAGCTTTGAGGAGCTCTAGATCGTTTTTCCTTTGCATGCTAGCTGCAAACTCACTAATGCGGCTTCTTAGCTTTGTACTTATTTGGGCTCAGGCTGATTCTTCTCTGATGGTAGTCATTAACAGGGATAATAATCAGTGTTGAGATCCTTTTTGAGGTTTGGTTTGCAATGCTCATGTATAGTCCCAGGGGAGAAATGTGGATTGGCAGAGTGGTGCAGCCTAAGCAACATTGGGGCTAGGTATTAGGCACCTGAAGTGTTGGTTGTTTTGGCTGCCTATGGGTAAACATTGTGTGGGCATGTGGCTATGCATAAAGGAAATTGTGGTCCGATGGGTCATTCTGTGTACAAGATTTCGGATGTTGGGCTTATAGTCCCTCCTGCTGGGCTAGCTGGGTTTGAGGAGGTATTTGCCACACAAAAACAGGTTCTTGTCTGTCTGATGCGTTGTTTGATCCAGGGCTCTTCTTTATTACTATATAAGGGGTCTAGATAGTCTGCTGGGAGATGCTCAGTTGTCTTTTGGAATAGGGGTTTGAACAGGATGGTTTTCCTAAGCATTAGGTTCTGTTCTGGATTGACTTGATTATGAGAGGCAGGCTTACATTTACCAAGGATAGGTTGTCCTTCTTGGATATTCCCAGGTTGTGCCTTCTGATGTAACACTGTTGATGAGAAGCCATGACCATCTTTTTTCTCTTGCTCTTTCAGCAGGGAGTGTCTGCCCGGGCTTATGGTTGGTTCTTTTGCAAGTTCCTTCTGTCAGATTTATAGAATTATTTCTTGTTGTCCAAAAGGTTGTAGGGTTCTAAGTTTAGGAAGCAGGTTTTTTCTGTCTTTTCTGCTGCTTTGTGTTACCAGATTTGGACATGCTAGGGAATGATGTTCTCTTTAATCAGTACTTCCTTCTGTGGGCATGTAGTTCAATCTGTTTCATTATGAATGTTGGTCTCGGAGTCAAAGGTCTTGTTAGTCGTAAAGGTTAGACCAGTCTGATCTAGCCTGGTTTAGGGCTCTTGTCTATTGTTAAGTAGCTGTTTTTGCCTTGTTTGGCTTTGTGCTCTTGAGCTTAGGTTGTACTTTTGGTTGAGATTGCAATGAAATTTCTTTTTTCTTTGCTGTTCAAAAAAAAAAAATTACTAGAATCATATGGGGTTTTCACAGGAAACAATTAGATTGATTAAAATTTTTGCAAGATTTTTCATGTAATGAGATTGATTTAAAGACAACCATAAGCGTTCTAGTAATTTTATGCCAAGTATGACATCAGCTTCCTAAGTCTTTCATGTCAAAGCAAGAACTTAGAAAAGCCTTGGTCCTGTTCAAACTATGTCTATATTGGTTCCAAAAATCAGGCATATCAATCCACATATAGAATATGATAAACAACCAATTCATCACTTTTGGAAATTATACACAAGCATCAGAATCATTGACATGAAACCTTCAGAAGTAATAGTTTGATCAAACTGTTCATAACCATTGTTTTGGAGCCGTTTTCAGACCAATAACTGATCCTTGATCAAATTTACACCACCTTACCTTCCTGATCACTGGATAATACAACCTTCAGTGTCCTTCATGTAAATTCTCCTCTGCAAAATCACCATTCAAAGAGCAAGTTTTAACATCATTTGATGCACATGAAGTTTATGAATGAAGCAAGTTGCAATTTAAAGCTGCTAATAGACTACTTTAGTCACAGGAAATAGGTATCAAAAAAATCTAAACCTTTTATTTGGTGATAACCAACACCACAAGTCTAGCTGATTTTTTATCAATAGACCATCAGGTTTTAAGTTTCTTTTTTGAAACCCATTTACTGCTTAGAGGTTTGCCACCCCTAGGAAATCTTGTCAAAATCCAGTTTGTTAATACTTCATAAAATTGGACTCTAATTCACTGTTAATAGCCTTCTAACCAGAAAACTAATCAAACTGAACTCATGGTCTTCTTTATAAGTCCTAGGGATCATTCTCTAAAACAAAAGACATACTACTGTTCATCTACACAAACCTTCTTCAGTAAGAAAGCAGTAATAAATCAGGTTCCAAACTAGTCTCAGTTGCTGGCTCTCTTGCTTCTTTCTTAGGTTCTACCAGGTTCACTAGAAAAGCAAGATCAGGTTGGCGGTATGAAATAGATTAGTTAAAGTTGATGTTAAAGAAGAATTTACATCCTTTTTCATTGGGGAAGACATGTCAAAGAACTCAGCATCTTGGATTCTTATTTCGCTCCAAAGCCAGATCCGTCTTTGAGGTATAAAAAAACCTCTGGTACAGCAGCATGTTTAGCAGCATAACCAATTAAAAAATTCCGATCAATAGTTTTTAGTCCCAATCTTTACTCTTCTGGGGATATCGGCAAACCGATTTTTGTCAAGGACACCCCCGACACTTGATGCAGGTGTAACTGAAGTTAGCTTGTAGCACTTTCCACAACTCATATGGAGTCTTTTCTAACTCTTATGATGAACACCAGGTTAAGCACCATCACAAGCGGTTAGTAAAGGCATCCCCCCACAATTGAGTCAGGCTTCCTGAACTAATGAGGCATTGCATTCGATCATTTCTTTTAGCAGTCCTGTTTTTCCGATTCAGACTATGCCATTTTTGTTCATCAGGGGTATTAAAGAGGCGCCGTTGGAATTCTCGTGTATTATTCCCATCTTTGCTTCACAATAGCTGCCTCTAAGAGGTGTCATCATATTCCCACCACTGTTGTATCCTAACTCTCTTAATCTTAAGGTCTAACTTGAGTTTTCGACTTCGGCCTTATTAGATTCAAGAACTTTCCTTCTGCTTCATCTTTTGAGGGCCTAAAGGATATACTTTAGTAACGGTGAAAAGTCATCTACAAAGGTAATGTAGGTAACGTTTCTCCACCTCTACTTACATAGTTCTTAAAAGTCACCTAAGTCCTATGAACTAACTCAAGTGAAGTGGTTAGACCTATTTCACATTTTTGTTAAAAGGTTTTTTAAGGTGTTTGGCCTCAACACACCACACCAACACTTATCAAATCTGTAACTGAAGTTAGGAATTAAACTTAAGTTGTTCGAGCCTTTTAACGGAGGCTATGTTGACATGCCCAACGAGAATGCACAAAGAACAGATCTCAGCAATATAAAAGAACTAGCACGAAAGTTTATAGCAATCATACATCAAACATCAAGAACAAAAAAGCCCCCCCATTACAGAAACCTTCCCACTAATTCACCATTTTGGTGAGTACAAGCTTATCAGATTCAAAAGTCCAGATTTAATCCCTGCTTCCTGTTGAGCAAGGCTCCAGAAATAAGTCCTTGCGAATTTCAGGCACATGTAAAACATTAGAAAGCAAACATGTTTTCCATGAAGTATTTAGTATTTACTTTCCTTTTCCTATGGACACCTCACTGAGCTTGAGTTGCCATGAATACACAATCTCCTTTCAGCAACCTGTTCATAAGTAATCAACACATTAATCTTTGTATAGAACATTATGTGCCTAGTTGGCACAGGAGTATCAACAATCACTCAAGTCACATTGGTGACTAGTTGACCTCAGAAACAACAGAATTTAATGATCTCATCAGCTTCAAACAAGGTTTGGCTTGCAGGGCTTAGGAAACTGCCCCTTCGGTTTTCCTCCTGGTCACGCCCTTTTTGACACTCCCTGTGCCAGATGTCCAAAACTCACCACAAGTGAAACATTTGCATTGAACTGTCTCTTGGGTGGTCTCCGTCTTTGTTAAAACGCTGTTGTTTTCGTTGCCATGGACTGGTTCGGAACCCTTTCCTTTTAACCCTGAAATTTACCTGCAGATTAATTTCGTAATCTAAGGTTAGCCAAGTAGCAGAAGATGTTCACGAGTTTTCCTTTCAGTTGCACCTGTTGTGTTCTTGTGCAATCTTGATATGCAACACCAACTCTTGGAGAGTGAATCCTCTATGCCTTGTGCTTGTGCATAGGAATGGACATAACACCTTCCCACGAAGGTGGTAAACTTGTCAAGAAGGGCAGTTGGCTGAAAAGTCTCACAAATCTTCATTTACCTCAGCAATAATATCGCACATAAATGTCTCATATTCATGTACTTGATCCAAAACAGATTTTCATCAGTCATTTAGACTTAACCAACGACTACAAGCATTATTCTTAGTCCCTATAGTCAGTCGTACAATATTTTCGTTTTCAAGAAGCGTCCCAGACTTTCCTATAGGCTTTTCTCTATACTTACTATAGATCAGATGATAAAGGCTTCCAGTATATAGTGCCAACAACATCCCACGGCAGTCCTTATTATCTTATAAAGCTCTAATGGAAATCATTGGGAAGCAACATCAACAGTAAGAGCCATAGAACATCAACCTCCAATCTGACCTAAAAAGAATTCATCTTATCAGACCACACATTCTTATAATTTTTCCCTATCAAACGGTCCATCTTAGACATAGCAGGAATAAAGAGATTTGTAACGCGGGAACAAGCCATATGAATACCAGCCATTATTAACAGTATAAAATTTCGATTTTAGATGTTGGAAATAAGGCTTCAGTAATAGTAATACAAAGAACAAACTTATCTGAATTGTCGTGGCGTGATCAGAATCACTGTCCTAAAGTCGAATTTGCCCCGTACTCGTACACACGGCCTCACGACAATCGACCCCCAGGATTACACGACTCCGGCTTAATGGTGTACTTCAGAAAACCGGATTGAGAACTCGATCGAACAATGCCCAAAGAGAAACAGAGAGTTGTGTTTGAATTTTTGTGGAGTAAGTCTTTTCTGTGTGTTTTTCTGAAGAGGAAGAAGACGAATATATAGTGGTGGAGGGAATTGGAAGGTCAAAGATTACGGAATTAATGAGGGCAGATTTCGAGGCAAAAAATCCGGAAAGAATATTTCCGTAATCAATTTGTAACGGATGGAAATCATTTAAACGTTACAACTGAACAAAKAAAGTTTGACCAAAAATATAGAGGGAGTGTAAAACGGGTCACACCCACACCCACACCCGCGCACGTGTCCCGCGCACGTGTCCCGAGCACGAGCCGGGCCGGACGGCGGCGGCGGCGCGCGCGTGGGGATGCCCAAGCCTAGCCCACTCACTAGCTTCAAACACTTAGTAACACACTTCCCTTTATAAATAACAAGAAATGGTCTCAATCTTCCCATGTGGGACAAATGAATTCTTTGAAGCAAATAACAATGGAGTTCAACTCCAACAAAAATGCCACAACACAAACCCCATAGCGGGGACTAAAAACTCTCATGAACAGATAGAGATTTATTAGCAGAAACACTAAAAGAAAAAAAAACTTAAATACATACAAATTAAAGGTAGGAGATTTGGAGCTTGCCACATGGCCGAAATCTGTCATGGTAGCCCCAATTTGTAACTAATGTAGAGATTTTTTTGGAGAAAGTTATGGACTTATGGGAATTGGGAAAGTAGAGAGGACAAGAAGGAAGGCGAAGTATGATTAATATAAGGTGATGAAGAAGTTTGAAATGTAAAATTTCACTAGGAATGTTGTGAAATTTAGTTGAAAATGATTTTAAGAAAATGATAATAGTTATGTTTAAGGAGTCAAAAAGGGAAATTACTAGTCCATCCCATAAGATAGGTTTGCAAATTAAAGGCTATTCAAGTTTTTTTTTTTTTTTTTGTAAATTCATGCATGTAATAATGTCAACTATTAGTCACATGTGTCAGTTAAGAAACTTCACCGAAATTACGTAGAATGCCATTGGATTGGATATCCTAAGTAGGGTTATTCGTGGAATGGACCTGGCAAGATAAGTCTCAATCAAAAGTAGGGTAAAGGCTATGTGCTTATGTATAACATTATTCATACCCATAGTTACGCATAATTTTGTCATTAATTCACAAATTATTTCCATTTTACAAAGTATAATAATGTTTTATACAAAACCATTAGTCCATTAATTAGGGCTTTGTGCCTATGTATAACATTATCCCAATTTATAATAGCCTTACAAACTTAAATAGTTATTGGGGGTGTTTAGCGATTAGCTTAGAGTTTTAATTTGAGGATAAAATAGAGTTATGGGCCACGATTAGAGTTTTTGACTAATCAAAATTCTAAGGGGTATTTGGTTAGGAGAGTTTTAAGAGAGGGTTTTGGGGTGAAAACTGTAAAAATAAAAAGCTCCAAATGAAAAGCTCAAAATAAGAGCTTTTTCTTTGGAGGTTTAGAATAGAGAAAAAGTAATTGACTTTTTTTTTGCCTACAATTATGATCCTAACATACTATTAAACCTCTACATAAATGTCATTTTATATACAAATAAAAGGGAATCAACTTTTAACAATCAACTAAATTTACCAAACACATTTTTGAGAAAAGATAGTCAAATCTGCAGTCAAATCTTCTAAACAAAAAAGTAAAACTCTAACTCTAAACTCTAACCGTTAAAACTACAGAAATTTTTATGAAGGTTGATTTGATGATTTTAGTAATTAATTATTAAATTGTTCTAGAGGTTAGTTATTTTTATTCTCTTAATCATTTATCACATGTTACAATTACCTTTTCCCTTTTAATCATCAACTTCATTGTTCTCCAAATAAATACTCTCTCGAGTCTTTCCCTCCGTTTTTTATTAGTTGTTCCATATCAAAATGACACAAAATTTAACCAAAAATACTTTAAGACATTATTGGAACATTTCATTAATTGCATACATTTTGATGATCTCAATTTTATTTTAAACATTTTGTCATACAATATGGAAGAACTTTATAAATTGAAAACCCGAACATGTACATTTGCTCGGACAGTCATGTCAGTCAACACACATGAGTACATACTTCAAATTGCACGTGAAGATGGTTTCCTCTCAACATGGATCACACTACAATCTAAAGAGTAATCTTTTAGCCTTATAAAATCGTCTCATTTCTTGAATTTATTTTAACATGAGATTTATCACCAAAAAATTCTTCCTTAATTTTAACGTGGTACAATATTTACATTTGCATATAAATTGTTCGTGGGATCAACCATACACGACAACAAGTGATTGTAAATTAATTACCTCGAACAATGTAACACAGGCTTATTTACTTCAATTCAACAACCAGTAGCTACCAAACTAACTCTCGACTGACTTGAAATTTATTGCAGTAGATAGAAAGTACAATAATGTTGCTGATTTAATACCAAGCATAAAAGAGAGATAAAAAAATCATTCTAAAAAAACACATATATTTCCTCATCCAAGAGCTAGCAAAAAAATGATGAAGATTTCAAAGGTGATGATGAATTTTGAACTGTTGAATTTTACAAATAATGTAGCGAAAATTAGTAATAAGTTTTATTTTCTTATGAATCATAATTCTTTACCATATTGTTTCTCGACCAAAATAAATCCAAAAGATGACCACAAAAACGACACATTTATTAATCGTAGCACGTATAGAGAGTATAGTGATTCCTATTCTTCCACCACGACTACTACCACCACCACCACTTATCACCAAGAAATTCTTCGCGTCACTGATCAAGTAAGTCTTTTTTTAACTCTCCCTATAATTATTTTTTGGTCTCTACTATGTTAGTAATATCTTTTTTTCATTTTTTAAAACATAAACATAAACATAAACTTTGAGCATTAATACTAGGGTCCCTTTGTTTTGGAGGAAAATGAATCATTTTCTCATTTTTTTCTTGTTTGTTTGGCAAAATCAAAGTAAAAGGAAAAATTGGTTGGAAAACTTTTTTCCATTCATAAGGAAACCATTTTCCTTTAAAAAAAAAAAGGAAAGCAATTTTTCTTCTTTTCTCAAGTAAGGTTTCTTCAAACAAACAAAAGAATATGAGTTCGTTTCAGGAAGTAATTTTCCATCCAAACAAACAATGAAAAACAATTCTAATTTCCAATTTTCCTCCGAAATAATATTTTTCATGGAAAATCATTTTCCATTCCATTAAAGATGTTTTCCTCCAAAACATATGGAGCCTAAGTGCTCGTACCCTGAAATATAAAATGAAAATCAAGTGAGAACTTGCAATCAAAATTACTTTGTAAAAGCAAATCCAAAAGGTTTAATTAAGGCATGATTTTATATATTGATTTTTGTTTCCGGTTTTCATTTTTGTAAAACAAGGTCCAAAAAAGGAAACTAGAAAAATTGATGGGATTTGCATTTTTTTTCCCTAACTTGATTTGCACTATTTTGTTGTCACGTTTATTACTTTTAATTTTTTGCATGATTTACAATAAACTTGTCTAAACTTTAATATTTTCGCATGTACTTTACTTTATAAAAAGTTAAAAAAAAAAAAATTGAAAAAAACTATGCATGCATTAGAATGATTAGGCAAATCTAATAGAATATCATATGGATAAGATGTTCTTTTTACAGATTTGCTCTTAAAATTGTTTTTTTCCCAAAAATAAAATAAAACTTAAAATGTATTTTTTTTTAAATAATCAAAACACTATAAAATGTGTTTTGGTCACAAAATATTCATAACTACTGTATATGAAAATCTATGGAGAACTAGCTATTAAATTTAAATCAGTTCATACTTAAATAATCATCACCTTAAAGTGTAGTCATAAGTACTTAATAATGGTTTGAATGTCTAATTGAACAGGATAGAGTTTTCATCGAAAGTACGATTCAGGAGGAGAAATTTAGAAAACCCCCACCACCACCTATAAAAAAGGGGGATCCACCTCAGAATCATTAGATAGCGATAATCTGATACCGATAAGGTCTAGACCTGATGATTATGACTATGAACACGTACACGATATATTCCGTATCAATGTTCAAATCCCTCTTTCCTCATTTAGTTATAATTTGTATTGCCTTTGAAAGATCTACGATCTAAGTTTTGTGATAGAGTACGATGTAAGTTGTGAATAAGAAATCCTTTATATTTTTAATTGTATAATCTGTAGAGAGGTTTCTTTTATTATTGAACAACAAAGGTTTTGTGTAATGCAAAAGGGTCAATGCTTATTATTATTTGATTATGGACGTGTTTGGCAATAGTAACAGTGGAAGTAGTTTTTAGTAGTAGAAATAATGGATAGGTGAAAAGTTAGTAAGTAGCGGTGGAAGTAGCGGGGAGCGACTGAAACTAAATTTATCAATATGCATGTTCGACAGCAGTAATGGTTATATTAATAGTAAAAGAAAATTAATTAACAATTAACTAGCTTCATTAGCATTTTTTTGTACTCTTTCATACAAAAAATACATTTTTTTGGACAAAATTATTTTATTTGTTGAGCACTAATACCAATTTTTGTTTTCAGACATTGACTTATAAAAATGCATTACAAGCTAATCTACTTATAATATAAGTATATTAAAACCTCTGCCTATAATTCCACATCATCATCTTTTTTTTCTTTTTCTTGATTTTCCTTTCATATGATATGGTACATACTTTTGAACTTCTACTTCATTTTGTTTCATTGTTCATTTAATTTGTTCATTCTTTACTAAGCAATTTATCCATCTATCTATATCTATACTTATCTATATTTAGAGGTTGAACCATCCATATCTAAAGTTCTTAACATAAACGCGACAAGTAAGTGTCATATTTTTTATTATCACATGTGCTATGTCCATTCATGTTCTATAGCCTTTGTGTAGTCATTACATGTTTCTAACAATATTTAACTCATTTCGTATTCCTAAGGTTTAGTTAGGTTACTCCCTTCGCAAGAACCGGGGGATCGAAAGCATGCCGTCAAGGCTTGAGTGCTTGACTGACGTGGAACTGTTATAATATTTTTGGCATTTTTTTTTTTGAATTCTTTAACCTTCTCCTTAGAACGATTCATTTTCTCCAAATTTTCTTCACTTAATCTTTCATGATGTCATTGTTTAATTTTTGCACCCTTATTTTTATTCTTTTTGTTTGTCATTTTCTTTTCACATTCCACTTAATTGGGGCTTAAGTAATCTCCTTTTTACAATCTCTTCAATTGCGACTTAGTGCGTGTTTCATTTATATTTCATTTTCCCTCAAATTGATGGTTATATATATATATATATATATATATATATATATATATATATATATATATATATATATATATATATATTGTGACATGTATTTTTTTTGTTTGATTATTCATTTTTTACTTAGTTGTAAATGTTTGATTTGTCTACTATTTTAGTGTAATTTATTTTACATATTGTCATAGAACAATATGAGCCAGTAAAAATTAACTTAGAGAAATCATTTTTGTCCAGCGAATGTAATATTTGTTTGGTAAGTGTATTTCTATGTTGAACTTTATCTTTTTTCTTTTTAAGCATCGTGGATAAAATGTTTTTATGTGTGTTTATGCTCTACCCCAATTCCAGACATCATCGGGCCAAGAAGACTAATTAATTATAGTACTCGATCGTCACTTCGTCAGCATATATAGTACAAAGTACAATTACACAAGATTCACTCGATTCACCATTTGCACTATTTCGGATTCGGCGCTCAATTTTGGGCGGATAAGAAAAATCAAAAGTAGATAGGGATAATTAAGGAGATCGAGTGTACTACATTCACATAAGAACAACAACTAATCATCATCTTAATTATTCCATTCCATTACCTACTCACTAATTGAGTAATTGACCAGATTAGTAAACTCATTAAGTCATTATGATAAAGTAATGCACTCTCAAATTCTCAATTGACCAAAAAAAGAGAGAAGTATGATTAATAAAACTTGTTATTATAAGGTAGGAATATTATACCAAATACTTTCATTATAAATAATTTGGCCCAAATCACATACACTTCTATCTCATAACATCAAGAACATGTAAAAACAATAGTATTTGAAAACTACAAATCCACAAATATGATTAAGGTGATGAAGAAGTTTGAAATGCAAAATTTCACTAGGAATGTAGTGAAATTTAAGGAGTGTTATTTCCTTATTATGATGAATAATAATTCTTCACTTCGACTCAATCGCAATTAACCCTAAAAGATCTCCACAAAAACACTACACATAACACGTTTGGTGAGTCTCATTCTTCCTCCACCACCCACCAAGAATTTCGTATCGTCATTGATCCATTAAGTCCTCTCGCACATTATCATAGGATTTTTCTCAGCTATACGCTTATACTCACAAATTTATTAAAATTCTAAGCTGTATTATTCAGGGTATTAAAAAATTCGATTAGTTTTTTTTTACACGAAAACTAAAAGATACCTATCCAAAAATGTGGAAAAGTCACAGTATTATTCACGGTATTAATGTGGAAAACTCATAAGGCACTTACAATCCAATTCTGCAGAAATTAATTGTCATGTACAAATATAACTATCCAAAAAAACAACATACATGATACATCGTATGATTGTTCAAGTTTTTGAACCAATAAATCCTTAAAGACAATCTTCATCTGAAGCAATACTTTCTGTGAGTTCGTACAAATTCGACATAATAACTGATGTAGAGTTAATTGGATAACCATAAATGCTTGTAGAATCAATTAGACATCCCCAACAATCAAATTGAAGCGGTCGGATCTTCACAGTCAATGAAACCCATAACACACAATCAAAAAACATAACTCCATAGATTAGATCTAGGAGGACAACACAAACAAAAAAAAAAAAAAAAAAAAAAAAAAAAAAAAAAAAAAAAAATCAAAACTACAAGCCATCACAATGGGCAATTTTATTGAACAAAAACTAAAGACCCAAGAGATGTAGTATCCAAATCAACTATCGCACGTAAGTGCCGCTCAACGCCGACGAGTGCAAACAAAACAGTAAAACTTCTCCCTCCAAACAAAAGTTGCAATTTGAGCAGTACCAAAGTCTAAGAACCGTTCCAAATCTAGGAACAGACCAAACTTAGCCACCACCTCTCGAATTCCGACTCGTGAAGTCTTGAGCCCCACCACCGATCCCCCGCAAAATGAGACGACAACCCAACAAGTCAACAGGTGATGAATACCCAACAGCTCGAAGGGCAGAAACAAACTAGGAGCCGAGAAAACAAAGAAAAAAGGAAAATAATTAAATAAACCCTCAATAGAGCAACCGATCGGAATCAACCAGCAATCCAGAAGGGAAAGAGCGGCTCTACCGGGACCGATTCTTGTTCCCAAAATTTGGACCCGGTTGGAATCGATTCAGGTTCTAGGTATTTATATTTTGGGACCAGGTACCCGGTTCAATGAAAAAGTGCTTATTATTTTGTTAAGTTATTTGTAATTTCCCTTTTTGGATATAATTTTTAAAATATTAGTGAAGATAAATTTAATAGCATATGGTATTATAACATTAATTTATTACTCCGTATTAGAATTATAAAAAATACTTTGTCCATATTTTTATTTCTACATTTTGAAAAAAAAAACTAATATGTTTTTTGTCATTGTTTAGCGAGTAAGAAAAAAAAGGAGGAATAATTAAAATGTATTAAACTATGAAAATGTGTATTATTTATCGTTAATTAATTAAGTCACTCAACTTTTTTTTCTTTTCAAAATGGTCTTATATAAAAAAATAAAAACATAATGAGGAAACTGGGTCCGGTTCCAAAAACCTAGGAACCGGTTGAACCGGGTCCGGTCCGAGAATTTGGGACTTGTCGGGTCCAATTTTGGAACCAGATCCGCCAAATATGACCGGGTACCCGGTTCTGCTCACCCATACTTCCACAACTAGTCTTGTATGGACTCGGTTCACAATAAAATGATTGTGAACCTGATCAAAGTCACATGACTTTTATTTGTATTACATGTAAAGTTTTGAAAACAAACTTCCTCACTAAGGCCTCACGACAAACTTTCTCACAACCTCATCATCGCGTCCATCATTGATTACCATTTACCAACTACAATAGCATGTCGCCAGACAGCAGTCGAAGGAGGCTCCGATCGTCTCCTTTTAGATCTGACCATCATCTATGGAGACTCAGCTCGTCGTAAGTGTCTCACTCTCGTCTTTCGAGTTCTGACCATCTCACTTGCTTTCCAGTCCCCAGGAGAGCCACCATGGTTTTTCATGATGGGAAGTTATTGGACTTGGTTTCTTCATTGACGCCACGACTACTAGCCACTGACCACTAATATATAGATAACGAAGTTTTTTTAGAAAATTAAAATATAAAATAAAGGTAGCAGTGACATAAGAGTAGTGTTGTACTGTTATTTTGAAAGGAAAAGCTCACATTGTTATTAAGGGGCTAAGGAATATTCGACTCTGTTTTTTTTATATGCCATAGTGGATTGTATATGATGTATTTATACAAGTATTATAATTATAAATCTTATAATAATACACTTTATTATGAAATATTGTATGATAAATATAATTTACATTATATCTTATAGTTGTGTGTGATATAATGTATTTGTAAAGACATAATGTACTTTGTACCATTATTTATATTTTATACTTGTATGTTATTATGTACTTACGAAAGATATTGTGTATCTTAGTCAATATAATGTAGTCGTATTTCTGTATTATATATTTATACTTATAGTTCTGTGTGATATTATATACTTCTAAATGAATGTTATGTATTATACTTATATACGATATAATGTACTTTTGTATCATATATTTAATTTAATCTTATACTTATGTGTGACTTTGAATGATATTGTGTATTTTAGTATAATATATATACTTTTATATCATATATCTTTATAGGGAGTATCTTATAGTTGTGTGTGATATTATGTACTTTAATACGATTTATATACTTTTGTATCATATACTTATATCTATACTTGTATATGATATTGTATACTTTTGAATGATATTTTGTACTTTAGTACAATATAATGTACTTCTAAATGATGTTGTGTACGTATAGTCGTATACACAATATAATATACTTTTGTATCATATCCTTATACCTTATACTTGTGTGATATTATATTTTCTAAATGATATTATTGTGTACTTAGTACAAATAATGTTATGATATAGTTATGTTATACATGGTGTGATAATATGTACTTCTAAATGATATTGTATACTTAAATACGATATACTATACTTTTGTATCATGTACTTATATCTTATGTTTCTTTGTGATATTATGTAATGCTAAATAATCTAAGGTACTTTAATACAATATAATGTGCTTTTATATCATATATATTTCTTGTAAAAAAATTCATACTCCGTATATACTTAGCTTATATTTCGTATGTTATATTTGTGTGTGATATTAGCATGTACTTGTGAATAATATTGTGTACTCTCTACTTTAATACAATATAATGTAGTTTGTATCATATAGTATCTTATACTTGTGTGTAATATTATCCTTTTAAATGATATTGTATACTTAACTATATATAATGTACTTCGTATTTCTATATCATATACTTAGTATCTTATACTTATTATGTGTGATATTATGTACTTCTGAACGATATTGTATACTTATATACGATATAATGTATTTCTGTATCAATTATATTTAGACAACTTAGCTTATCTGTTATACTTGTGTGTTATTATATATATACTTCTGAATAATATTATGTATTTTAATACGTTATATATAATGTCATTTTGTATCATATATATTATATACTTTGCATTAAATTTTATATTTGTAAGATATAATGAACTTTTTTAAAAATCATATAAATATATTTTGTTTAAAATGATAATGAAGTTTTTTTTTCAAAAAAAAATCAATTCAATTACAGTAAAATTTGACATATCACATAATTATCTGCTGAAAAATTCTCCTAAGTAATTACATACCAGATTATCAGTGTATCAATACAATGTAACTCATTAGTTGTCGGCAATTGGTTGACTTTGAACGACAATTGGCTGACTGTGATCCACCAAGGCATCACTACTTTGTTGTAGCACCCCGTATCATGATATATATCTTTGATTTTTGCAAAAGAAATTTAGAAAATTAGACTTATATAGAGGTTATCTAGGTAAAAGTCATAAATAATGGTAGAAATTGAGGATAGAGAAAGTTAGAGTTTAAGGATTTCATTTGGGAGTAATTTTAACGATGGTGATGAATCTGATGATGAAGATATATAAGAGAAGATATTTAATAATTCAATTCAAGAAAGTTGTATTGTTAAAGGAAAAACTCACGTGACTTGGATTGAGTTCAGTAGTTCACCATAAGCTAATGTGAACCCGATCCATTAAAGTCTATGTACTACTTCCAAGTAAGAAAAAAAAAAACCCTTTCCATATTAATCTTCTAATAAAAAAATACAGTTTCAGGTAAAAAAAAAACTAAACAATAAACTATGGGCGTGTTCGGCAATGATAGCGTTTGAAGTAGCTTTTAGCGGTATAAGTAAGGGGTAGCTTAAAAGCTAGTAAGTAGCGTTGGAAGTAGCGGGTAGCGGATGAAACTAAAATTGTCAATATGAGTGTTCGGCAGAAGTAGCGATTGTATTTATAATAAAAGAAAATTAATTACCAAGGGCGTGTTCGGCGTAGCTTTTAGTGTTCTGATTAGATTAAAAAGCTAATACAACCGCTACTTCTGCCGAACACTCATATTGACAATTTTAGTTTCGTCCGCTACCCGCTACTTCTAACGCTACTTACTAGATTTAAGCTACCCGCTACTTATACCGCTAAAAGCTACTTCCAACGCTATCATTGCCGAACACGCCCCAAGTAGCTTTTTATTCTAGCTTAAAAGCTAAAAGCTAAAACGCTACTCCTACTAGCGTTTGAAAAAGGTAGCGTTTAATGCTAAAAGCTACTCAAAACGCTACCTTGTCGAACAGTAATAAAATTAACCAAGTAGCTTTTTAATCTAGTCAAAACGCTAAAAGCTACCTAAAAAAGCTACGCCGAACACGCCATATGTTTCCTCTTATTTTGATATACGAGTATTATAGCTGCCTCTTCTCTTTATTCTTTCTAAACAAAAAAAAAAAAAAAAAAAAAAAACTCTTCTCCATTCACCATTGATTTGAAGCTACCATTTATTAATCTTCTATAGGTTGATGGTAAGACAATTTTCTTTTTCTTTTCTGTTTTTATTGTTTACAATAAATCCATAATTCATTCTCTCCGTGAGATTTATCATTCTCCTCGTGAGACTTAGATTTATCTTTTTCCTTTGTTAGATTTTTTTGGGCATGTTTGTTAAGTTATCCTAGAATTAATTTGTTGATGTGAAAGAGGAGCGATTGTATTAGTAGATATGTTTTACAGTGATCTAAGTTTTGTCAAAGTTGATTTTAATTTGATCCATTTTATTATGTATTTCGTTGTTATTAATTTCTATTGTAGATGTCATATGACTTTTATTTAATGAATTAATCATCATTTATTCTAAAAAAATAAAAAATATACGAGTATTATATATGTGGTACAACCTCATAGAAGATCGATCGTAGTACTTGAAATTGTTGATGTAATTTTTTCAATATATCAAATCATATGTATTCTTATGATTTTCTTTAAATATCCCGTGCAATTGCACTAGTAGCCGGGTACAATCCAGTTAATAATGGTAGTCTAGTATCGACATTGTTATACTCTCTCTTCAATCTGCCATCGTGTGTGTAACTTGGGTAATTAGGAGCTTTGGTACAAAGGCTTCCTGTATCGCGGCTAATTGTTGTTATAAATGTGCGAATGTACCATAAAGTTGTACTTCACCTAGTGGTAAAGTTTCGTAATAGTTTCGTACGGAGTACATTATATTATTGATCGTGCATAACAAGGGTACCACGACATGTAATACATTTTACTCATTTGATTTTTTCGAGTTGAAACGAGCAAAGAAATATTTTGTTTAGCAGTAATTTGATCGAGGACAGTAGTTTACAGGTGCACTAAGAGATGGGATTTTCACACTTGATCTGGGTACTGCATTTTTTACAGTTCTAAAACATAGGGAACACCGGAATAACGAATGGTGCAAAGCTGCTCTTTCTGCTTAATTCTAACAGTGTCAGCTTCTCACCCACAAAAAACGGCAAAATGAAATCAGGGGCGAATAAATATGAGAAAGAACAAGAGAAATACAAAGAACGAAACAGAGTCTTTGATTCATTGATTTACACTGCAGAAATACAACTTGTACAACTTGTACAACTTGTAATCAGTTAAAGCAAATACAACTTGTACAGGAGCCAAAAGTTACAGTACAGGCAGCACCACAATGGGTGCTGAAGTGGTCATTTTACATGAACCAACGGGACGAGAAGATATCATGAAAGCTATGCTTTGCTGAAAGCTGATTATCCTCAGCATATGCAACATCACTGCAAACAGTCACTATGGAATCAGTGTAGACGATCTCAGCATCCTCAAGGGTGAACCCACGGATCAGTGGTAAACGGAATCCTTTAATCAAGTGTATGTTCAATTGCGGCAAAAGGACATCTTCTAAAACCTCCCAGATCACTGGCTGCAAAGTTAACCATAATTAAATGCAAAATCATATAAATGAAGGCAATCCCATACACGAGTAGTTCGTGGCAGATTATATTTGCCTATTTGGTGTCGAGATTGTCAATGCTCACATATGTGCACTTTAAAGGTAAAAAATTGAAGTAATCTCAAAGTATTAAAACAAAACAGTCCTTGTGATGCCTGATGAGTAATTAAATTGATACAGTGCTGTTGAACCATACGAATTTAAGCAAAAGCATGCCCTTGATGTGTGACTATAATTATCTCTTGGGTGCAGAGTTTTCAACTTAACAGCTTGAGGAAACGTTAAGGTGATCAACTGAATACCCATTATCAACCTTGATGACGGTTTTGGGGGTGCATGAGGCCGGAGGTTTCAAAGAGCTAATTCAGAAAAGCTCTAACTAGGAACTTTTTGGGTTTTGGTCATTTGACACTATTAAATAGCTGTAAGGCTGTAAGCTATCTGTTATTTACCAAACACGTATGTGAATAAGCTCATACAATCAGCTAGCCAAACCGGTTAATACAAGTATACAATCGGCTATCAGCTAACTTCCAAACAAGACCAATTTTATTCCTATTACATAGTATGGAGTACATATTAGGCATCTTAAAAATATCTAGCTTTATGTTTCAGCCTTTGACATGATACAATCAACTGGAGCAAAAGACATACCTCAATTACATCAATTTCCAGCTTGCCAACTTTACTCCATTTGGCTGACATGTTAAGCTTATCAAGTTCAATGCTTCCAGTCAGGTTATTTCCTGAGACTACAACAGAACCTGAAGCACTGATCAGCTGCAATAACAATTAGCAAGTTTAGACCATCAATGGCATTATGTGTTCTCTGAAGATCATGCCAAGCTTTCAAACTGGACTCATGAATACCCAGTTGGAAAATAAACAACGGTACTCAAGGGAGTAAGTAGTATTTGTGCCCAGTAAAAAGTTCAAAAATTTTCATTGATAGGCACTGAAAAAAATATGTTAAAATCTCAAGCACACCAAGTTTAGTATATAGGCTTACCACAGACCCACAAGCAACCGGTATCACTTTTCCATCACTCAGAACATCAACTGTCACATCTGAATTGATGGTTGCTTCTATTGCGCCATCAAAAATGTGCACAGACGGAGGAGTAGTCACCAATAAGTCTAAAACCATCTTGGCATTAGGATACTCCGCATAAAGTTGCGGTACCACTTCTTTCCACTCTGTAGTATTGAGAAGAGACTGATCTGGTATCTTGTCAACTCTCCATTGCATAAGCCCTGCCTAACTACAGTAGAAATTAATTAATTTCCGGTCTCGGATATCATGGTGCAGTTGAGCAAGTTGATTTCGGAACAATGAATTCTACAGTTTTCACCTTGAAACAAGCCAAAGAGAAACCTAAGAGGCCATTTTTTCAGTGAGTTGGGACCTTAATTTTGCACAACTACAAGTGAAAAAATCTTAACATAGCATCTAGTGTTCTTTTCCATTTATTTGTGATTAAATAACATGGTATATGAAAAACATGTTTCATAACTACTGCAAGAAGAGTTCATACAAAACCTTATTAACATTGAATATCTGCAGTTATGGTGGTAAAGTAGGAACCTAGCCAAACTTCAGCATTGAAATACTATAACTACACATTTTGGAAAAATTCACGATCGTTTTTCTTTTCCGTTTTCAGATTTTTAGAAAACAAAAAACCAAAAAAGGAAATTTTAAAAAAAGTTGTTTGCACTTTTTTTTTTGTTAGTTTTCAAAATTAATATATTCCAATAAGTATAAATAAATTTTAATAACTAGTATGATATAGAAGTACTTTATGTGACTTTGAAAAATAAAAATCCAAAAATAATAAAACCACGATGATACTTAACGATCCCTAGTTGTGGATATTCGTATCCTCTCTCTCGGATTTTTTCCCCTCTATTTTAATTTGTTTCCTTAAGTTGATTAAATGTATGAAGTCAATTACTTGCTACTTGTGCCTTATCCTAATTTAGTTGCTACTTGTGCCCTCTAATTGCTAAACACCATTTATGGCATTTTTTTTCTCTCTTTTATTCACTAAGTTTGTTTCCAAATTTACCTACACACTCTCTATTTTTTCACTTCTTTATGATAGTGTGTGTAAGCATATGTAGCAACATGATTGGACGGATGGAGTGATATGAACAGCATGCATGATCAAAAGCAGGGCTAAAAGGGAAACAAGATTAACCTACATAACACTACGATAGGACCTAAATATGAAAATATGAAAGCCGAAGGACTTGCATGTTTTCATAAGAGAACAGATGAAAATGAGAGCCGAAGGACTTACATGGAAATACACTGAAGATGCAGAGTTAAAAACATCTTCATGCAATGACATTGCAATCATCTTGGCGGGAGTAGAGCATGGAATTGAAGCTTTTGATACTCGATGATGATATGGGGCGGTCAGAGATCCATTCCTTGGAATAAATAACCCATTTATCACGAAACCAATGGAAGAATCTCTAAAGATGGGATCACCAACAAACGTAACATTTAATTCAGAAGTTTCATCCACTTTTACTTCTGTAGGAAGAGACTGCAACAAGGTACCAATCTTCGTGATCCCTTGATGAAGTTTCTTTAAGATAGCATTTTCAACTGCAGATTCAATATGGTCACTGAAGGCATCCACCACCCTGTGAGTGAAGCATCACATGCAAATATTGAAAATAGTCCATAAACAGCTCACTACCTTCAAGGCCACAAAATGGAGGTACAATAGCTAATATATATGAAGAAAGTAAGAATTACAAGAAATCAACTAATCAATTCTAGTACTTAAGCACAAAAGGAAGATCGAAGGCCTGCCCTCAATTAATTCTTTTAAGATCATACCCTTGATAAAGCCAAGATGCCCCGCCATCCAACTTTATATCAACGTCGTCCACTTCACATTTACTATCCACCAGTGACAGTTTAAGACCGCCACCTTGGTTCTCCAAGCTTACCTTTAAGCCCACTTCCATATCTTCAACCTTTGGACAAGAAATACTTATCAATTTCTACTCATGAAAAGTAATAGAAGAGCCAAAGACTAAAATTTAATAAAGTTCTTAACTTTGATAAAGGCTCCAAATTTCAAGTAGCCTTTTGAAGGATAGACAAGAAAGTTCCATAATCTTTGCTTCTTGTCATACTATGACTTCTATATATTTTGACAAGCAATACAAGTATATAAATTGACGAGTAGTACTATTTCAGGTAAGATAAATATTCCCAGTACCCTTTTGACTGATAACAACAATCCATCATCGCACGCATATAATCTGTCATGGATTTAGTCTTTTAATTATTTAACATATTGTTCAAACAAGGATATACTCATTTGAAAATTCTGTAAGGTATGTCTTACAGGGTTACAGGAAGTTAGAGATAATCATGAATTAGTAACCAGACAGTGAAAACCTTTTATAATGTCCATTTATGAATCAACCTTATAATCTTTATTTTTTGTCGATAGCATCCTTTAGCTTTACTTTCTTAGCAAGATGGAACCCCCAAGAACTTTTCCGATGTTGATCATCGTTGCTCTAGCATTGACTCGTGATTTTCCTATTTACACACTTCTATTCCTCCCTTTTCTTCATATTGGAACTACTAATCCCTCTTTTTACCCCATATATTTACCCTGCTTCACCATTTTTTCCCTCTCCCGAATCAGTACTTAGATTAGGCATCAAGTTTCTTCTTTCGATTTCTCATTTTTCTTCTCTCACCACCATTAAATCAATAAATTTCAATCCAAGTTCTTCATTTTGCTAATATCTACACTTCTTGCTTTTCAAGCAGTGAAGGAAACAAGTAACAACATTAAAGATATGTAAGCAAGTTCTAAAAAATGTTCATTTTGGCAATAAATTTCAATGATTTTTTTCCCCCCAAAGTTCTAATTTGGTATGTGGTTCACTAATTCAGCTTAATGCAATCAATTGATTCTTCACTAATGCAATAAAAACATACTAAAGTAGATAAACTTAATCCTTCATTAACTGTTAATCCTACTGCAATAAAAGAGAAATCTTGACAAAAATAATCACACACACAACAAAACAAAAAAGCTCCCTTCAAAATTACATCATTAAAGTTAATAGATATGCAGAAATTCAATGAATTGAGTTCCAATCAATGCTAAAGATCACACCTTTAAGTAAAATTCAAAAGAAAGGAATAAAATTTAAAAACAGAAGAAGTAATTCTGCTATTTGATACCTCAACAGAAGCTTTTCCTTGATCAGAAACTTCAACAAACCAATTTTGATAAGTATACTTCCAATCCATACTCAAATTAGCAGTAGCTTTTGAAGCAGCTATAGTAACATCATCATCACCCACTTCAACTTTTGAGGATTGAACATCAATGTGATAGATTATGATGTTAGAAAGCACAATTTTCACTCTTCCAACAAGAAGAATTCTCACTGTTTTCTCAATTGAGGGCAGCTCAAGTGGGGTGAGAGATGATACTGCTTTGTCAGTTAACAAATCTTTCAGAAAATCAAGACCCTTTTCTGAAATTGACACAGAAATGAACCCATCTTTTCTGGATTGTAATTGGGCATTTGAAAGTATGCAAATTATTGATAAAAAGATGATGAATTTGCCCAGAAAATAAGATGCCATATTTGTTGTTGTAAATTATGAGGAAAGTGTACTGTAATTGAACACCAAATTTGTTGAATGAGTCTGATTTGTTTTATTTTATTTGGGATTTGATAATTGCGGAAAATTTGGATTATGTAGGAAGGAATCTGAATTTGTTTATTATTGAAATAGTGATCAGTACGTTATTTTAAGTTTGATTGTTTGATATTACAGTGGAAAATTTTTTCAGTGCATACAAGGCTGTTAATAAAGCCTCCTCGCGAACTGTTCGAGTTGGCTCGTGAATAAACGAGCTATGCTAGACTCGGCTCGAAAGATAGCGAGTCGGCTCGTTTAATTTATTTATTATAAACAATATAATTATTTTATATGAAGTATATTTAACACTTTAAATGTATTAAAATTAATTTGTTTTTTTTAAAAAATCCTTCACATGACTAAAGTCCAATCTCAAGTCCATAGACAAAGATTAATTATGTGTTAATCTTATTTGGTTTAAATTGTTTTAAACTTTGTACATGTGTGATGAAATATTTGCAAAACTTTGAAATCTGGCTTTATGTAATTTATTTGGATTTGGTAGAATAGTTTGTTGGAAAATGGAAGTTGAAACTTGAAAATTAGAAGATTTAGAAGTTAGAATCATTAAAAACTGGTTAAACAAGTTTGTACACGAGTTTTTAATCGAGTCTTTAACCGAGCCTTTTAATGAGCTCGAGCCTTGAGTATCGAGCTGAGCTCCCGTTTCGAGCTAACGAGCTCGAGCCGAGCTCTAAATTTGAGGCTCAACGAGCTTTGAGCCTCGAGTCCAGTCTCACGAGCTCGAGCCAAGCCTAGAAAAGCTCGATCTCGACTCGGCTCGTTAACAACCCTAGGTGCATATGTAAGGGTAGGCGAACAACACTCAATCTAGAAATGATACTTTACTAGACCTTCAGTCCACGCTTTGCAATTGATTAGGGCGAAAGTAATTCGGATAAAGACCGAATAACAAACCAAACCAATTCAATCCATATTTATAAATTGGTTTTCTTTTTTTTTTTAAAAAAAAAAATTTGGTTCGGTTTGGTTTGAATTTTTTTCTTTGAAAAAACGATTTTATGGTTTGGTTTTGGTTTTTAGGTTTCAAAAAATCAAAAATCGAACCGTAATTATGTACATTATGAGATGGCTGAATATATGGGCCTTATTAGTTAATAGTCCAATAGGGCAATAACAAGACTGCTAGTTAAAACTTAAAAGTGAAAACCCTAATTTCTTAATCAGTAAATCCTTTTTTCTCACTCCTCTCTCCTTTATAGCGATTGTACGGTAAAAAAGTTAGTAACATTATTTAATGTCTTTAACTTGTGATTAAATCTAAAAATGAAATAGATCGATTTGATTTTTTTTGGTTTGGTTTAAACCGATTTATTATATTTAGTTGAAAATTCTGGTTAGGTTTAGATTCAAATAWAAACCCATTTTAATTTGGTTTGGTCGATCTGGTTTGGTTTAAATAATAGTTTGGTTTGATTTCGGTTTCAAATTTCTAAAACCGAATCTTTATGGTTTGGTTTCGATTTCGTTCGTAAACCAATCCGTACCAAACTTTCACCCCTACAATTGATATTGCTAGTCGCGATATGCTCTCTTTTATTTTTAATCCGGAGTACTAGCAATTAATATAGTGGTAATTGGTAAATGTGAAAATATATGTAAAAATTCATGTACATATAGATGTAGTGTATCCATGATATATAGAACTTTTCTCGTCAACTTATTTAGATAAGTTTCAGTAAAAATAAGTCCAATTCAGTAGCAATAAGTTCAATTCAGTAAAAATAAGTTCAATCCTTAAGAAATTTGTTAAGATTTCAGTAAAAATAAGTTCAATTCAATACTAATAAGTTTAATTTAGTAAAAATAAATTCAGTTAAGCAAAATTCAGTTGATGAGAACAGAACTTTAGTTTATTTACTACTACAACCAATCAATTATGCTACTCGGTACAAGATTTGTTTCTTATCTACTATCTAGTCCCAAAATCCAAAGTCAAACACTGCTATTAAAAATATAAGTTTAAAGACTAGCATTCATTACGCGTAAGTGGGCATCCTCCCTTTATATAATAAAGATTATTTTGTTAATAAAATAATAATAAAAAGTAACATAGGATGAAACGACTTTTTTTTTAAATCAAAGTTTAAAACAACAAAAGTGAGACATATTTTATATTCGTGTCTTAAGATTAATGGAATCCACATGACGGGAATTGAGGGTCCGTTAAAAACTTGAACTGAACTAAAATAAATTGTTTATGAGAAAAAGAAATTAGAAATTGAAGTTAAATCAAATTAAACTAAAGTAAACAATCTCTTACAATTGTCAATTTATTGATGGTACTCCGTAGTTCGAGGTATTAACTATTTGTAAGAGATTAAGTTGATTTTCACTAAGTCAAACTAATCTCTATTACATAAGTGAAGAGGGGCAATGATGTCTCTCCTCTTAAATTACCATTGTATGGTAGTTTTGTAGTCCTACTTAGGAGATAAAATAACAAACAGCTCGTTTTGTGTGTAACCAGCCACACCTATTATTTGGTGTGGCTGGCAACAAGACATAACGGACTCCGTTATGTCCGTTATGTCCGTACAGTCCGTACGGTCCGTACAATGCCGTACAATTACTAAACCTAACACTAACTACTATAAAAGCAACATTAATTCCTAAAAAACTAACACTAA
>SNQN01008949.1:0-20636 GCA_008642245.1 Bassia scoparia | reverse complement strand
TCAAAACTCATCTCTCAAAAGCTTTTATCTCTCTCTCTCTCTAAAACTATCACCTCGATTTGCGTGAAATTTTTGATCGGAGAAGTTCAGTATGGGGAAGAAAGCTACAAGGAAAGGAAAGAAAGCCACCACTGCTCAATCGGAAGTCATCGTTTTGACTAAGTCAAAAACCTCAATTGAAACCACCAACACCACAAAAACAACCTCATCAGCTCCACCACTTCAAACACCACCACCACATGAACATTGGTTCACTAATTCTACAACCACTCAAGCAACTGACACCATGCAACCACCTCCACCACCACAAAATCAACCCATAATTTCACCATCACCTCAAGTACCGACTCCACCACCACAAATCTCCTCACCACCACCTCAAATCACAACTCCACCACCACCTCAACCCACATTACCATCTCAACCAACAAACCCTAAAATCGTGGAACCTTCTCCCACTTCTCTCAGTTCAAAACCTAGCCTGGAATCAATACCAGCTGAGGTTGAGAACACTGAGGGGGAACAAGGTTTTGCTGCCAAGAATCTTACTGAGGTTCTTGAGTTCGAGTTTCCAAAGCCTCCAGAGGATGAGGAGGAAGAGGAAGATGAGGGTGATGATGATGAAGTAGTTGAGATTGGCTCTCAAGTTGTTGCAGTGACTCAGGGTGCAGGAGTTACTGGGGTGGTGTTGAGGAATTCTACTCGAGGGTCAATGGTCAAGATTGAGGACAAGGACAAGGCGATGAAGGAAGCAGAACAGTACACTGGTACCCACAAGGGAACCAAGAGGAATGCACTTGTTTCCCGGTCTGCTAAAGGTGAAGACGGTTATTGGGATATCCCTACGTTGTTTGAAATGAAACAAGTGTTAGAATTTCAAGGCTGGCTGCATCATATTAGGATTGTTAAGAAGGCTTATGTTGAGCTTGTCAACGAGTTTTATGCTAATCTGTTTCAATATCCTGATATGAGTTTAGTTAGTATTGTTTATGGCAAAGATGTGCGTGTGTCTGTTTCTTTGTTGGCTGAGTTTTTGAATGTTCCTAGAGATGGTTATGCTGGATATAGTGCAGATGGTTGGCCTATTGTTGCTGGTGTAGGTCATGATGAGATTATGAAGTTTCTATTTGGGAAGATTGTTAGGACTAGGGAAGGGTTCAAAACCACTAGTCTTAGGGAACCTATCATGAAGATCTTGCATTCAATATGTCAGAAAGTTTTGATCCCAAAGTCACAAGGTAGAGGGTCAGTTACGATCATGGACATGGTTCTAGTTTACCTTGTGATGAAGAATGTGAAAATTAATTTTCCTGCCCTAATTATCGAACACATGATGAATTGCAAGAATGATCCCTCTCACTCTCTAGTATGGGTCCCTTATCTCTGGGATCTTGATTTTAGAAGGTCACACTATTAGTGGTGACACCATCCCTGCACAGAAGTTCTCTCTAAAAATTCTGCGCCAAAAGGATTGGACATCAAGGGTGACAAGCTGTGCAATGTTGGTGACTCACCAGTTAAGAAGGATAAGAAGGAACTTGCTGCTAAGAAAAGAAAGTAGGAGACCAGTACATCCACTTATCTCCCTCCACTGTTTGACAAGATTGAAAAGCAAGATAAAACATTAGAGATCGCTACTACATTTTTTAGCTATGACAACGACTGAAACCGTTGCAATATATACCCAAACTGTTGCATTAGGGCTAGGCAACGGTTATTAACCGTTGCGGTTGGTGGCGTTGCTATAGACCTAAGGCAACGGTTTTTTGGACCTATTGCAACGGTTTAGGTCAACCATTGCCATAGATCTATTGCAACAGTTCAAAGGGTCTATGGCAACGCTTAGGTCTTTAAGCAACCATTGCCATAGATAGCTATGGCAACGGTTATAGTGGGATATTGCAACGGTTTTAACCGTTGCCTTAGGGGTCTTTGATCTTTTGCAACGGTTCGCAACCATCTATTGCAACGGTTTAGTTTTGTAGAACCGTTGCCATAGCTTAATGTCAAGTTTAAAATTGATCTATTGCAACGGTTGGACAGTTGCAATAGGTCTATTTCAACGTTGACATAGAGCTATTGCAACAGTCCAACCGTTGCAAAAATGTATATTCTATTTTTTTAATATAATAATACTATGATACTAATTTAATAATAATGATGATAATATTAAATGCAAAAACAACAATAATAATAATAAAATTCATATAAAATTAAAATTAATTAAAAATACTATACATTGTTTAACTCTTCAAACAAGTAAAAAATTTTCTTTCGGAATCACCAACCATCCAAAACAAATAAAAGGTCACAAAAAGCCTTATAAAATATTCACAAAACAAAGGCTAATCCGATTCGATCACACACTACGCAAATCAATCAAGTGATCAGCCACTCCTATGTCTCTTTGATTGTACCTTCATCGAACAAAGGTTGTACTTGCCGGCGCACAACCCTCAACGTCTCCTGCTGCTGCATGGGCTGTTCTGCGTGCTGCCGCTGTTGAACTGGCCACTGCTGCGTGGTTGTTGCACCTGCCTGCAAGGTAAAATGGTAGTCCCAAATCACCCAAAGGACATTAAAATAGAAAGGAACACAAGATTAATTCTGATTAACCAAGCATAGGACACAATAGAGGCCATTTCAGAACATAAATTGGGAAATATTCAGAGAACAAGGTTGGTGAGAAAAGGTCTATGCAGCTCTTAATATATATTCAAATTGGTCATCTGATCCACATGTTGATCACATGTTACAGTGACATCTCACACTAAGAAGTTATAGCCCACACAGTGTGACTGACAAGAAACATGTAGGACTTGCAGCAAAATCTCACTCAAAATATTAAGAGACTTCTTTGGTCTCATAATATGATAGTCTCATTTAGGTTTGTAAGATTAGAGATGACCGTGTATATAACCATATTGGCTCAAGAATAATCATAATAATATCACACTAACATGGAAAACAAGGGATAGGAAAAAAAATATATATAAAAAACATAAGTGGAGAGCACACTCCGGTGAAAACATTGGGGTCAAAAATTGAGAATTTAGCAATATCATAGGATAATAGGAACTAACAGCGTATGGAATGGCATATAAGATATAACCTTGGTCAACAATAAGGATCATTAAGAGCTAGTGACGACATCCTTAGCTTTGGAGAAGCCCTAAAAGTTTGAATTGATATGGCTCAAGATTTATATAATCATGTATGATTTTTGGACAGTAAAATATTAATCCTTCTATGAGTCAAGAAAACTAACTACTGATTTTATGGTGTCTTGAACCGAGTACAAGATAACAGATCAAGGTCAAGCAAAAAACCATTACATTAACTTCCTATGTTACTCTACACGACACTCTCTGACACCGACACTTGAGACTTCATCTTTTAACTTAGAAAAACTACACTGGGTGAGTCCGATGGTTAGACACCCATGTCTAATTTGACATATCATCCGAGTACAAGTAACATAGTTAACTACTTAACTTAACAAAGCTTTATGGAAAAATCAAGTCCCAAGTATTGTCTCTACTGTTGGTATGATCAAGCAATTTGTTTTAGGCAGGTTTAAGCTTTTACAAAATGTTAAACAAAGTGACAGAAATTGGCTAAACAATCTGTGTATTTACTCACAGTCATCCCAAATACTTCTGATCTCGTTTTCAACATAAACAAATTAACATCTTTATAATCATTCTTCAAATAGCTTCTCTGATAATATTTTGATTATATGGATTACCACCCAACCTAAACTACTGAAGGGAAACCAATGATCCTAACTGAGGAGGGATAGTTCCATTAAGGAGATTATCTTGCAAACATAGGACTTGTAGTGAGGTTAGATTGGACAGCTGAGGTGGGATTTTTCCTGTCATTCTTTTTTCATTCAGGTATAGAAACTGGAGTAATGACAGTTGCCCAAGTTCACTTGGAATTGACCCTGAAAGGCTATTATCGGATAAATCGAGAAGGCGAAGGTTAAACAAATGGTCAATTTTTCCTAGTTAACTAATTAATTAAGGACAATTCTTTTTTTTCACTGCATTTTGTTAAATCATAGTGCATTTAGCAACTATGCATATAAAATACTAGTTTAGAAACAATAAGAAAGATACAACAACAGGATGAAGATTCTCATTATTCCAAACAATAATATAGGCATACTTTTTCTTTTCTTTTTTTAAAGACATCACTGTAAGGAAAACATGTGCAAGAAAGAAACTTACCTCGGGATTATTGTTTTGTTGAACAATCAACTGAGCTTTTGGATTTATGTCTACCTCACCGGATAAGTTGGTCTGATATGTGATAGAAATCATATCAAATTGAAAAAGAAGACTAATAAATGGGGCAAAGGGTTATGAGAAAGCCGTACAAAAAGGCTAATTTGGTTAAACTAAAATAAGGACTGCACTTGCAAAGTTATATGGCAGAAACTCACCTCACGATTATTTGGTGACGAGTCCCCAACTAAATGTTGTCCACCATTGGACTCTTCAACTTGAGAGGACGGTCCATTAGGCATCACAATATGCAGCCCGGGATTAGCATCTGGAATGTCTTCCACAACTTGCATTTGGATGCTTTGCAAGAATTCTTGTGGAATGATGTACTTGTTTGTTGTAGAACCCTTTTCCTTCAAAGTTGATTTTGTTACCCCTTTCCCAAAAAGCTGTACTCGAACACTATGCTCAGGCTTTTGTATCACTTCATAGTAGGGATCCTTGATGTTGGCTTCTCCTCCTTGACTTTGTTGAGTCTCCAATGTGTCCATTTTTTCCTAGCAATTTTTTAAAAAAGTTACACATGACTACTAAAGAAAAATCTTTTAAGGGTCCAATGCAACTTAATTACAACATGCATCACTTAATTACCATATTCGCTTRAGTGATGGAAGAACTTGTTTTATAAGTTTTTTACGGATTTCTCTTCCTCGATTCTTTGTAGACCTTGGATTGAGATGGTTCTTGCTTATTTGGGTCATTTTCTTTCTATTTAGAAGACATTGAAAAAAAATTAGAGCTTGTTTAACAAAGCATTCAAGAAAGGAGGAATGATTTATTATATATGCACAGTAAGCTTATAATATTATTTACCAACTCATGTCGCAAAGTTGCAAATGACCTTGCTCCCATAGTGTGCATATCATCTAGGCATTGACGATTTTCTTTGTTCTTCTTGCTTTGTTCCTAGTAAGTAAAATGCATGAGTAACTTTTGAAATAGGACAATGCAAACAATACTAACACGTCCCATAACTAACCTGAATTTTTGGATCATTCCAATACTCTACAAGAATTTCAAGTTGATTAGCAGGGACTGTTTTTGGGCGCTTCTTTGCCCTGACCACTTCCGTTTTTGTTTTATACTTAAATCTTCGCCAAGCAACATCCATCGTTTCCATTGACCACTTTCTGCCTTCATTCGGAATTAGGTACTTTTCTTACACATGGATCGTTTATTTTGCAATAATATGATAATTAGAAAAGATGAGACTTTAAAATTGAATGAATCGAATTTAAACCCTTAGGTCAATTAAATTTGAGCTTTTGGACAGCTAATGATGATGCAAACAAAAAAAAGGTTGATTTAGAACATACTTGAACACAATTCCACATCTTGTCGTGCGTAGGTAATTCACTCCAATTACAATAATTGAGTGGGGCCACATTAGGATCTCGAGCCACGGTCTTCAAGAAGCGAGTACATTCACCAATAAGTTTTTGAGAAGGACCAACAGGTTGCCCTATTGAGTTAAGAACAATTGGAGGACGTTGGTCTAGTGTTCAAGCATGTGCTTCAAGAAGCTTCGTTGGGCCTCTTCGCTTCTTCTTCTCTGTGGCTACATTAGAAACAAAATCAACATGTAATTGAATTAATTTGAAACAAACATAATTTTGATACCAATTACTTCTACATAATAATACAAGTAAAATGTATTTGCAGTTCCGATCAAGTTTTATACTTGAGCTCCAAGTCTAGTTATGTCTTAATAATCATTAGCTTGACCAAAAAAGTTAAATTCTGGTGTACTTTCCCTGTTTAATAATATCCGCCTCCTTTTAAATCATCCAGCAGAAAAAAGGGCATATTATGCTAAAATCAATTGTCTATATCAATCACCCCTCACTTTGCTTATACGTATTAGGATAAGTAGGATGGGATTTCACAGTACACCTTAAACCAAATTTGTTTGCATGATGAACAACTAGGGATATCCGGATATTACAATCACACTTAGGATTGAAATGGCATAAACTCTGACAGGGAGGTATAATGTGCCACTTTTTAATATGAAAGTTACTTGTCAGAGTCATAATCAAGTACATTTAGTGTAAATCTTATTCCTTTATCATAATGTTCTTAACTATCCTAATATTTTACAGTAAGCAAGCTCTTTTGGTTTTAATTTATCTCATATTATCATTATTTTACACATTTAGCTGACTATATAAAAAATATATAAAGAATACCTTTCTTTGTCGCTTCCATTGTAGGTGTTGATTCTGGTTGATGCGTCACCAAATTAACATTGTCTCCTAAGTCCAAATCACATTGAACTTCCTTCTCTAACTCAACTTCCTTCGTGAATTGGGAAGATTGCAAACCAGTATCAAATTGTGCCTCGTTCTCCAACGCATTTCCATTTTCCATAAAACCACCACGATTTGCGTTTTACGCCTCTTTTTTACGTTTATCGAGATATTTAGATAAGCTGCCAGGAGGGCATATTTTCTTTTCTTGTTTCTTCTTCTCTGGTTGTACAGATGGCTTTTCAACTTGTGCTTGTTGTTGTTGTGTAGGTTGTTCGATGCCTTGCATTGAAGCTTGTTTACTCAGAAATTTAGCCATGGAACCTGATTTGGGGACCACACCTTGCTGCCTCTGATTTTCGTAAGACGGTAAAGTTCCACCTTGTTGCACCCATTGTTGCACCCATTGTTTTTTCCTAAGAAATTCATCCATGCGTTTAGAGGTCACATCATCTAGTTGCATCTGTTCTTTATGCATTGGTTCCTTCATACATTCATCTTGTTGCTTCTGAACTTGCATTGATGCACGGTTTGTCAAAAATTGTGCCATGGTCCCAGATTTGGCTAGTGCATTTTCTGGTTGCATTGGCTTCATTTAGGTCTCATATGGAACCTACAAACATGAAAATCAAAATAAATTAATTGTCTATTTTGGTCTCACTATCAAAATAAATTATAGAGCCTTTAAAAAAAATGAAAAATCAAATATCAATTTCTATTAGAGCAAACTTAATCTATGGTACCGATCATCGTTGTGTGTCGTCTGATTTTTTTTAAGCAGAATATACCTCAAGACTACAAGACACAACCACACTTTCTCAGAAATGCAACTCATCAGTTTGAGAATCATTGCTTCCAAACTTGAAGTCATTAATTGCAAGTGAAATCACGTCAAGACAGTATATAAAGTGTGAAATGATATAATTCTTTGACGAGCAATTGTTTATGGTGGAAAATTACCAAAAAAAACCCCACATGTCTTTCTAAACCTGCACACCAACACACCAAGCTAGAATTTGAAAATCGAGAATGCACAAACATAGGCAAAAAATTAAAAAAAAAATCAAGAATCAAATTGTATAGATTAGACATAGTTCAAATAACCCTCAAAACACTCAAAACTAAAAAAAGGTGTCAAATTGCTTACCTTCATGCTACTTCTCTCATTTCTAGTATTGTACTCTCCAACTTCATTTGAAAATGTCTCCTCATCTAGTGCACGTTTTGAAAAGTGTTCAGCTTTGTCTTGTAAAATCTTGTTCGCTAAACTTCCATATKCTTTTYATTCCAWGATTTTTGCGTTTTTCTTCAAATTTTCCATCCTTTGCTTCTCATAAGCTGGCAACACATTCCGTTCTCCATCAACTTGGTGTCTACTCCTTTTCATCTGCATGTATCAATATCATGCATATAGGTTACAATCAAAACATAAACATTAACCTGCCTCTTAAATCTCAGAAACTTTATATATAGGATTCACAATAGTAACAATGGCACCAATTGCAACAACACCAAGAAAAGTAACAGGATATTGAAAAGAATATGGTGCAAGAATAAGAACAACATCCCCTTTTTGAATACCCAYTTAAGTTAAACCATGAGAAAGGTTAGCAACCATAAATTTTAGCTGTGAAAAGCTCAAACTTTCACCAGAATCAGAATCAATCAAACCAGGTCATTCACAGTAAGAAGACATGTTTCTGAATAAAAATGAAACCATACTAAGATATTCATACGAGGGTATGATAAAAAACGAGTGTGTTTAATTTGTAGCGAACTGGGTACAATCGGTTGTACCATGTTAATGACCAAGTATATATGGCGCTAATACTAATGACTAACACTAATACAACAAAAAAAATAAGTGTAATTAACAAGAAGATGAGGATGGTATACTTTAATTTGCAAAGGCAAAAGACTCAAAACCCCATAAAGTAAAATGTCTCAAAATCCCCAAAAAATATTAGCACGCCAAACTTGATGATTATCTTGATGCACTTGATACTTTTGTACAACTTTATCCTTAAGCGAATTTTTTTCATTGTCACAAAGCAGGTTAGCTTAGTTGGAGAAAAGTAGCTAATTGTTTATTTTGCAGMGTGTTGGAAGCCTGTCAATGATCCAATTACCTATTATCTTGAATTCTTGAAGTTTATGCTGCCAAGTTCATTAATGTGTGAATGTAACTTGCCCTGATAGCTAGCCAATTGTTTTGTATTGTGCATTATGATGCTCGTACCTTTTTAAGGTTTTGGTGCTGAATTTAAGCTATTCTGATTCATTTCTTGTGGCGCTTTTGGAGAGGATTAGAGTTTTAAGGGAAACTGAAAGAACTGCTGCAATTGGTTTTTCATTCTTAATTTATTTGTTGTAAAAAAAGGGCATGATATGCGGATGTTATGTGTCAAATTTTAATGTGATCTATTTCACATGTTGGCTGATGAGATTATGTGAGATAATCTTTTGCTGATAATTGAGAAAATTTTAATTTTCTTATTTTTCTTCTACTCCAGGTTAGAAAATGTGCTCTCGAGTATTTAGAAAACGCCCTTAAACGATTCATATCTAGTACTGTGAAGAAAAAGGCGAGTAAATCAATTCTGTCTCTGCTGAAAAATTACATGTGTGTTGCGGTCAAATTAGGAGTGTTACAAAATGTTGATGGGTCTGTTAGTGAGAAGCAATGTGATCCTGAGCAGTTGGACATTGTCTATGCTTTGAACATTGTTGGGATTGCTTTTCCTTATCTATGTGACAAAACCAGTGAAAAAATAATATCGAAACTAATTAAGCATCTTAAATCACATTCCTCTACTCTAAATAGACCAGTCCTGAATGCTATTGAAGCATACTTAGAAAAATATGGAGATGGAATCAATTCTCAAGTGGTTGTGGATGTAACCAAACTTCATCAGGATAAAGTTGTACTAAACTATCAACCCCACTTTGCAGAAACCCCCTCCTTGTCTTTCTTCTAATCCCAATTCCAAGAACACAACAAAATTGAATATTATATATACATAACAAACAAAGCAAAAATACATATCAAATTCGCCCATTATATATACATAACAAACAAAGCAAAAATAAAATCAAGAACTTACCTTTAAATTCGCCAAAAATTCACCAAAAACGTCCCACAAATTTGCCCAAATTGCACGCCAAAATCCTACCAAAATTCGTCACAAAGCTTCAATTTACCCTTAAATTACAATTGTTGAAAATGGCTTTAAAAAGGGGGAATGAAAATTACAGTGAAAGAGATGTAGAGAATGGCAGATTGAGAGTACGAAGTAACAATGGCAGACTGAGATACGAGTTGGGTGCGAAGTGAGCTGTGAGTACGATGTGAGCTGAGAGAGTGCGAAAGTGAATTTTAGGGCTTGAACGAATGGAAATGAAATTGAGGGTTTGAACAGATGAAACTTAATTGGAAAATTTGGCAGACCGCCTAAACTAAGTAATATTTGGAAGTTTCGCGGTCTTGGTTAGATCTATGGCAACGGTTCCCATTTTACCGTTGCAATAGATACATAGAACCGTTGCCATAGACTACCTAAGGCAACGGTTTTAGATAACCGCTGCAAAAATCCGTTGCTTTAGCTTAGACCGTTGCCAAAACCGTTGCCATAGACAAAAACCATAACAATAGACCGTTGCCATAGATAGAACCGTTGCCTAAAACCGTTGCCATAGATAGAGCCGTTTCAATTGACCTTTGCATTAGCCATTTTATGTAGTAGTGGATGCTAGTGACTATGGTGCATGGCTTGACCACATCTTTCACTGAGACGCAAGGGAGTTTAGAGGAGAAATTGAATCAAACCAAAAATTGGATTGCTAGGATGAAGGCTGAGGGAACAAGAAGGCATGTAGTTGTTGGTACTGGTCAGAAGGTTGAGACCACTCCTACTATTCAGACTACTGTTTCTGCTATTGCTAGACAGACATCTACTGTTGCTACTGGTCAGGGCTCTGTTGCTAAGGGATCAGTTGCAAAGCAGTCTGAGGAAGATGAAGAGATTGACCTCGAGGAATCCACCCATTTTTTCTGCAGATGGAAGTCAGGATGAGGAAAACAATGATGATAATGATGATGAGGAACCTGAAGATGACGAGGATGATAAAGGTTCTGATCCTGATGCTTCAGAGGACGAGATGGAGGATGAAGAGGATGATGATGATAAGTGATGATTTGTTCTAGCTTCTGTTCCCCTCCCCCTATCTTTTGAACTACTTTTGGTTATCTGTTTTCTATGCCATTTTACAAGACATTATTGATGTAATTTGGTTCTTGTTTGACTATGCTGAATTATTACTCTGCCTGTTTGCTTTGTTTTGAGATTGTGAAACTAACAGGCTTGTGCAGATTATATGGTATGAATTGGTAGTTGATGCTACCGTTTGGTTGAAAATGATATCTTGTGCATGTTATTAATTCTGTGAATGCTTTTTAATGATGCCAAAAGGGGGAAAATAATTAGAAGTTCTGGAAGCCTTTGTGTAGCTTTGATTGAGTCAGTTTAGTATAGTTGTAGTTTAATATAGTTTAGTCAAATAAAAATCTGGATGATTCTCTTAAAGAATATGATTCTGGATAGTTTTTTTTATTGATTTTATAGGAAATAATCATGTTAGTTGGTTGTTTCACTTAGAGTCGAAAAAATAAAAAAATGAAAAATTGAAAAAGACAAAAAATAGTCCCATTGAGATAGAGTTGTTTTTGCATATAGCTCGTTGTTTGCGGGAACTTCTCACAGGGTTTGTCATCATCAAAAAGGGGGAATTTGTTGATTCCCCTAGTGTTTTGAGTGATGACAAACAGTTGCAAGAATAGGTACATTGGTCTGATGAATACAGCTGGTCTAAATAGCTGAGATACTATTCTTGGTCACTTGAAAGAGAGTGACATGTATGCTAACAAGTTATACTTTGCAAATTGCTATATGTGTTTGGCATATAGGAATTCCAACTATTGAAGTAGAAAGTCCTTTGAGGAAGACTCGAGAAGATCAAGATTATATTGAAGATCAAGGAAGCTTCGAGAAGTTGAAGAACATTGAAGATTAGTTCTCTTCTTGTTGTATTAGTGCATGAATGTGTTTGTTGTGTGCTTGTATTATTGGTTGATGGCATTGGGCTTTGAAATTTCTCTCTTAGAGTTGAAGGCAACTAAACTAGTTGGTTGGTTGACTTTTGACCTACCATTGGAGAACAGTTGTATTGTTCTCACAAACGCGGATCATCTTGTCGAGCAAGAAAAGTTTTTTGGAAAGTTTTTCTTAAAACGGTTTTATGGAAACTTTCAACGATGATCTGTTGGAATATATGTTTGGATATATGTAATTACTTGAGATGCAATTAAAATAACATAAGATATTATATCATCTTGTATGGTAATATCTTATGGGACTTTCCTAAAATTATAGGAGTAGAGTATATCTTTATTTATCTCCTATATTCAGGGTTGCATCACTAGTAATTGCTAGGCCTTTGGCTATAAATATCCATGCATATAGACATCACAAAAAAAACTTCTCTCCACGTTCTTAAAAGGTTATCTTGAGAGAAAGAAAGAAAGAAAGAGCAAACTATTTAAGCTAGATCAAGCAAGTACAATTCATACACAAGAGTGTACAAAAGATTGAGCGTTCCTATACTTTGTAAACTGAGTGAGTGAGTAATTTGAGAGACTTGCATTGTGTTGAATCATCAACGAAGGGTTGGGATTGGGTAGCAATTGTGAGTTAAAGTTGCGAGTGCTTTGTGAGTTCAAGTGCGATCTAGCACACTTGGGTTGAGTGTGGGCGTGAAAAATTTATGTGTGAGTTCACGTACATTGTGAGTGAGATTCTTTGTTATTTTGACTAGATTTAATAAAAGTAACTAGGGTAGGAGGACGTAGCCCAGAGTTGGGTAACCTCGTTAAATTTGCGTGTCTTATTATTGCTCGATATCGTTCTACGTACTGTTCAAATCTTATTCCGCTGTGAGACCAGTCCAACTGGTCTACTTTACTAAAAACAGTACACAATCAACATTTTTAATAGGCACTCATTCCCCCCCCCCCCCCTCTTGAGTACCTTCGGGAAACCTTCACAAACATTTTCTCAACGCAACCTAACATTGTCCGACAATCTTAGTTGTGTTGACCAAAATTTGATCCGCGTTATATTTTTAGCTGCAATTAGTATCTACTTCCTCGCCTCTCTATTGCATTTGCAAAAACATTATTAAATATAAAATGTCTTATAGGCATACATACAAATTACACAAGGGGCGATAAGTAATAGCCACCATTAATAAATCATAGGCTCTTTTGTTTGACAAATAATTTAAATTCAATTTTAAATACTTCCTCCGTATCAGAAAAAACGCAACAAACTCAATGTTGGGGACTCCTAGGAAAAACTTCCTAACTAAGATTAAAGGTTTGTTTAACAAATGTAATTATGATAATGATGGGGAATAAAGAACCACCACCACCACCTGGTCCAACCACAACCCAACACCACAAATGCTTTAGAACCACTAACCATGCACCACTGCCTGTCATAGCAGAACCACGAACCACCCCCACCGTCGCCGCTGCCCAAATTCGAACCACCTTCCAATTGAACCAACACCCCATTTGAACCACCACTCCACCTTCTAATCGAATCGTCGCCCACATTCGAACCACCTTCCAATCGAACCATCATCCCATTCAAACCACCACTTCACCTTGATCTGAATCGAACCACAACCACCTTGCAATTAAACCACTCTATTCGAACCACAACCCCAAATTGAAGAAACCACCAATCGAATGAAGTCCAATTTAATTCACAAACTCCCAATCGAACGAACCCCCACTCGAATTACCCAGAAATTGTTTGATTTCGTTCGACTTGGTTGCAGTTTGCTAGATTTCTTTCGAATTGCCCAGATTTCGTTCGACTTCGTTGCAATTGCCCATAATTTGTTCGATTTCATTGCAATCGGGGGTAGTGGTGGTGATTAATTCGATGGTGGGTGGTGGCTAATAGCAATGGTGGGTAGTGGCGGTGGTGGATGGTGTTGGAGTGGGTTGTAGTTCGTGGGTTTTAAAATTACATAGTCGATGTTAATTACTGTTTTGACAATGCATGTTTTACACTCTTTAGATTATGTTTCATAATTTGTGGACCATGTTCAAGGGAAAGGCACGTTAACATCGCTGAGATGTGTGTATAACTCCTCCTCATTACACAATTACACACAATAACATAAAGAGGTAGCTGTAAGGATATACAATACTTCTTCATTACACTAATTAAATTCATTCCATAAAGAAAATCAGTACTTTTCCTTATTAGTGAGAATCTTTTAAATTTTCATCAGTACATAAGAATAAACTAGATAATACCCATGCGTTGCATGATTTTTTAAATTTATGAAATAATAAAAATTTAAATTGTAACTTAATAAATATGTACTTTTTTTACTCAATAAATACGTATCTTGTTAATTTTTTAGTTTTTGCAAATAATATTACTATAATCACATATCCACTCCCCTAAAAAAACAGAATATGCTACCTTGATTTAAATCAGAATTGCATGATGAATAAAATTGAATGTGGAAGAGATAGAATGAATTTTTTTAAAAAAGTTGTAAAGTCTAGATTCATCGCGATGTAATACTAATATGATGCGACTATTTATTATGAAAATTTAATGAAATTAGAAAAAACTATATTACAAAGTTCCAAAATAAGAGAATATATAAAATATTAGAGAAAAAATATGAAATCATTTGGGGAAGTGGAAAATAGTAATGATTAAGATTCCAAAACAAAAAGACTAAAGAATAACGTGGGATTAGCTCGTTATTGAAAACGGTATTTTTACGGGGAAACGTTTATAAAATGAAAAAAGGCAAAAAGTTAACGAATGCTCATAGGGCGTTAGATAAGATAACTAAAAGTAAAATAATTAAATGAATAGAAACATTTATTACATCGATTAAAGTGTGATTTTGACATGCATTCCAAAATACATACCATTTTAAGAAATGTATTTTGTTTTTATCCAACACTCCAGGGCGTCCGTTAGCAATATTGATGAAAAAACTAAAGAAGGTGAGAAATGAACAAAAAGAATATGGGGAATATTTATTGGACCTTGGAAAAGAATTCTAAAGAAGAGAAAAAAAGGTTAAGTAAATTTGAATAAAAGAATCTTAAACCAATTCCCTATAAAATATTTGATTTTACTCAACGAAAAATTATTAAGCAACCCTAAGGATTACCAACCCTTTTAGACCCAAAAGAATAAAATACTATTATATGTGCAATAAATAAGAGAAATGATTTAAAAAATAAAGTTTTAATGTTTTCTTAACCAATGAAAAATCAATATTTGCAGGGTTATCGACCCTTAGGATCACCCTATCACTCCCCTTCACTCAAATCATTATTAGGAACATTGAATTAATAGAGATATGAAACATAATCAAATATTTAATAATGAATATGTTGTCTTAATATGTGTCATACATTAACAAAATCGTTATTCGAATCATCTTACTGACTTATTTGTTAAAATTGAATTTTTTTAATTGAACATACTTCCTTACTGGCATTATAAAAATATAAATAAAAAAACAAAGAAATTACATTTTGATAAGAAAAAATAACCCCTTATCTTCTTTGTTAGGCTCATGAATGAGATCATTTAATGATGTCATTCACTTATGAACCAAAGATGTTACAGAATACTTTATTGTTTTTATTAAATCCCTTTTCCTTTTTTTTCTATTTTATTCTGCCCTTTACTTTTTAACTAGTTTGTTGGCCCGGGCGTAGCCCCGGGTCCAAAGAGGTCGTTATATTAATGATGTATTGCTTGCCTACTCATGTATTTCTAGTAATCTTTAATTTAATCGCGTATTTTGATGTATAGTTACAAATTGTGTATTGTTCATTGAGTTAAGAACCCACCTTAAATAAAAGAGTAGGTTAAGTAAAGAAGTTCAATAGGGAGTCCAGTTATCACAAGTTACTCACATAATATGTTTAATTACATTGGTGTTTTTAAGTAGCAAGTTTAAAAAACAGAAATTAATGAATGAATATGAAATTCGAAAGTGTTCAACTTCTTCTGAATGCACACGAAAAATGTATTTTACTTTTGAAAAGAGGGGTGAAGTACATTCGTTTTTTCATATGCCTGGCTTTTGAGCAAATGAGTCCCACCCAAATGAGTGATATAATTTATTTGAGCAATTATTGAGTGCCACCCAAATGGGTGATGCAATTTTTAGTCGGGAAAAGGAGGGAACGGTAAATAAGGGGCTAGAAAATTTAGATGTCATTGTTTAATCTTGGTTGTTGTGCTTCGTTATTGTGTACTTTTTTGCACTTAGACTTTCCTCGCCATCTTCGTCCTGAGATTGGTAGAACACTAATAATCAAAAATAGGAAATTATTGTGGCACATGGTATTAAATTTCGACAAGAGGGAATACTCCTACATGTAAATTTTGAAACTTGAAATGCGAAGAACACTTTAGCAATATATACTTATAAAAGTGATATATAACATATTAATAGAAGTTGGTTGAGTCGATAAATTTATATTCATAACAACGCGGGGATCTAGAGATCAAATCTCATTGATAACTTTTTTTAATAAACATTATATGTAGATGTCTCCACTAATGACATGGCGCACGCACAAATGACACAAATTGCAAACATGACGCAATTCTGCTGAACGATATGAGGTCCACATGGCACACTCATGGTGAGTAAAAGTGACACATGACACACTTACGTAAATTCGAACGCCTTTTAATAATATTTATAGATTTTTGTGTTTTTGCTGGTCGACTTGTTTTGGATTTGGTATTATTATTATTATTATAATTATTAATATTATTATTATTATCATCATTATCATTATTATGGTTAATGTAAAATTAGTTAACAAAATAATTCAGTTGAGCTGAACTAAACTGAATTGAATACAGTTGAATTGAACTTAATTGAATGGAGCTAAATTGAATTGAACTGAATCGAAATGAATTGAAATTAAGCTGAAGTAAACAGACCCTTTTTGCTTTTCAATAAAACTAACTAATGAAGTTATATAAACTCTAATAAACTAGTCTTTTTGACTGTTCGTTATTGCATGAATTTGTGTAATGGTAATGACGGTTATGTGATACTCAAGAGGGGGGGTGAATTGAGTATAGTTATCGATTACCAATTTTTCTTTCTTTTCAGACTTAGTATGAGGAACTAGTTGGGCTGGTTCCTGTACGCAGCGGAATATAAATAAAGCAATAAAGAACACACAATATTTAACGAGGTTCACCAAACTCTGGGCTACGTCCTCCTATCCTATGTTCTTTTATTAATCTACTCAGAAAAACAAAGAACCCGCTCACTCTGCTATTTCCCTACTCCGGGAACCAGCACACCCCACACTCAACTCTGAATGTGCACTCGACTCACACTCGTAAGTCCAACTTGTGTTTTAACTCACAAACACTCACCAGGCTTTCAACCTCTTTGTTGAATGCCTTTACAAAAGCACCTTTCTCTCTTTTGATTGACATCTTAAAAAGCTAAGTAAGAGACTAATTAAGCTCGACTAATGCTCTTGTGTGACTGAAAGTAAAGATCTTGTGCTTTTGTATTTTTCTCTCAAAAATATTAATCTCTTTTGATCCTTGGAGAGAGTTATGAAATTTAGAAGTATAGATGAGTATTTATATGTATATTTACCTAAACTCTAGTTTCCATAAATCTATACTTGCCAATCAAGGCAAGATTAGATTTATGGAAAGTATTTATCTTGTTCGATTTTATCCTAAGGAAATAATCGAACAAGATATATACTCCAAGGTTTAAGGCAATATTCATATTCTCATCTATATTTCCAGCTGCAACCATCTTTTTCAAAATATCCTTTTGAAATATTTTAGAAAAACTCTTTTTCAAAACCGCAACCATAATTCCATTCAGGAACATAACTGGTTCCCCAGCTTGGTTCCTTAATTGAGTATGTTATGAATTCTGTTTCAAACTTTGTACCAGAATTCATATCATACTCAGAACACTTAAAGCACTTAGACTATTACTATTAAATCACACTACAGAGCATATTACATGAATTCCTAAATTTAAACTTTGAGGAGCATTTCTTCTAATCTTCATGTAATCTTCAAGACTTTGAATCTTCCTTTGAATACTTCAATTTTGAGCACAGCTTCTTTCTTCGAATGTCTTTGAAAGGCTTCATACTTCAAGTCTTGGAAACATTCAATTACTGCACATGTAACAAGGTTAAAGTACAATAAAAGATGCATGACTGTTTTTCAGCATAACAGTCAAGGAAACAGCTCGTACTGGTTCTTACCAGTATATGAGCTTTGTATGTAATCAGTTGTTCCCTGTAATCAAACAAGTTAGTTTCAATGTATTCACAATAAATATTAACTTGTCTGGGGAAACAAGTATCCTAAATCAGCTGGTTCCCAAAACCAACTATATTCATAATTAAGCATCCTGTTTCCTGTAATGGTTTGTCATCATTCAAAACTTAAGGGACTCAACAAATTCCCCCTTTTTGATGATGACAAACTGTAGGGCTTCGCCCCGCCTTAGGGGGGCGTGGCCTCAGCTTCAGTGTCATGGAGTTGAGTCATGGAATCCGCATGTGAATGCGTTGGGGTGTGTCGTCGAATTGAGGGGATCGCCACCGTGCCTATATAGGTTATTCACGGACGCCCGAAACATTGGTGCCAAATTAATGGCCCCACGTCCAATCAAGTAACCAGTCGTGGGTTCGGGGACATGGTACGAATCAGATCTGTAACCCAATTCGCCCGCATGTAGCGGCCTCTACTCGGTCTCATTGTAGTTCCATAATCATAACAATTGAATTCAAAAGAGCCTATTGAATTGAACTTGAAAGCGCACTAATTACTAGGTGGGTTGCTATTATGTACAAACCAAGACTTCTACAATGGACAAGGCGATCACTTGATTGTTAGTCAATGTTAATAAGGTGCTTAGAAACCGGTCGTCCATGATTATCTGACTTTAATGTGACAAGCGATTAAATTCCGGTCTTGTTTAAACAATATATACAAGTGTGGTAAAAGATATATATAAACAAGACATGAAAACAAAGGTTAGTGAGCATAATAATATGTATGTGTGTCCTCCTCACCTTGTCACTGCAAACAATCAAATTGTTAGAATAAAAACTCAAAGGAATCGCCTTTCGATTGAATTGCTAATTGAGACAAACAAACGCGTTAGTATTGACAATAACAATATGTATAATAATGAAAACCAAAAAACCATGGAAACATTGAAAACATGAAGAAAATCCTACATATTTACATGAACGATTAAAAAGTTTCTACATTGTTTTAATTGAATTAAAACTCATAACAATGATTAATCAAATTAAGAGAGACAAAAGGAATTAAAAAAGAGTGAAAGATAGGTTTTTGGTGAGTAATCTCAGATTTATACCCTTATTTCGCTTGTTGATTCGAATAGAATCGATGCTTTGAATTGAAAACGAATGTGTTTTGAGTGTTTTGAGAGTGTATAGATGTGTCTCGTGACTGTGTGAAGTGTATTGAAAGTCGTGAATTGTGCGTATGAAGTCGTGTCTCGACTGAGCAAGGCAAGGGAGTATTTATAGGCACGAGGCAAAAACGAGGCAAGGAAACCCTGCGTATATACGCTACAGAGGAGCGTATATACGCAGGAAGGCAGCGTATATACGCTGCATATGAGCGTATATACGCTGCTTTCCTGCGTATATACGCTCATATGTAGCGTATATACGCAGGCAACTTTCCATAGAATTTTGGCAAACTTCGTATAGCTTAGAGCTGCGTATATACGCTGCTATGGAGCGTATATACGCTCCTGACCAGCGTATATACGCTCCATACCTGCGTATATACGCTCAACTTTTGTATATATTTCCAAAAACCTCGAAATATTTTGATTTCCTCCGATTTTATTCGTGATTTCCCTTGATTCGACGCACCTAGACACCCTTGCTCTCCAAGCAAGGAGTTCTAGAATGTTCTAGAAGGTTCCACGTATTTCCGGAGTATTTTCTAATTATTCACGTATTTTCTGCGTATTCTGCGTATTTAAACATTGCAAAATTCATAGAAAATCATAGAAAAATCAGAAAAAAAATTTAAAAATATTGGCGGATTCAGAAAAATGTGACGCACATGATGGAAAACAAAAAGCACGAGAATCGCCAGCGTAACTTGTTTGAAAACCTTTGAGTTTATCGAGAAAACCGAAAGAAAATATGTTTGCCTTGTAAGTGACCTTTGCTCAATAGTTCCGAGTACGACCTCACGTATTTCCAACTTTCGTGAGTTCAAAGCATCTTTTCTGAGTCGAAACAAACGCGAGACGCGGTATGTTTCATCACGGATTACTCATTTGGGGAGACACATTTTCAGGTGTCTACAGAAGCCCCCACTTTGACTGAGTCTAAAGAGACGATAGTTTCGTAAGACGAAAGTCAAAGTATTCGATTCGGGACGGAGAGCAACTCAAGACGTTCTGCGACCCTGAGTTACCCTTTTTCGCCGGTACCTGCAAAACAAAGGTTAGTTTTACCTGTAGCCGTGTCCCATGCGGTTTGATGTGCTGTATGTGTCTGAGTCCTTGAGCGGTCATTCCCCGTTCGGCTGACTGGGAGAAATGCAGGTGCATCCCATGCTTTCCGAAGAAATGAGCATTGACTTGAAAATGATAGCCCTAATTCAGGATTAAGGACTACCTTGGTGACGACATAGGTCTGTTTTATGTCTAGCGAAATTTGCATGCAATGTTGACTTGTAACTTGTGACCTTGATATTGAGAGAGTGGCAAGAGTCATTGATTTTGAAAGAGTCTTTGTCTAGGTCTGGTTCTAGACATGATCTGAGAGTGTCTTTGAATTTGAAGGAGTCTTGTCTAGGTCTGGTTTTAGACATGGTTTGAGAGAGTCATTGAATTTGAAAGGGTCTTGTCTAGGTCTGGTTCAAGACATGATTTGAAGAGTGTCTTGTCTAGGTCTGATTTTAGACATGAT